>JAGSMR010000031.1:1255000-1510000 GCA_029286605.1 Sericinus montela | reverse complement strand
ATGTACTCTTTCATATCCGTCACTTGTTCTTCCCACATGTCCATTAAAATCTCCTCCTATATATATCTCCTCATATTCTGGTATCACCGTAATTACAGCATCAAAATCCTCCCAAAATGTTTCTTTCAAACTATCGTCACAACCGTACTGCGGTGCATACACTCACTATATTTAAAACCAAATTTTCAATCAACAACTTAACTACAATAACTCTATCATTCACTCTCTTTACATCCATCACCTTATTCTTAAGTTCTTTATCTAACACTACACCCACTCCATTTGTTTTTCCATCACTTCCACAATAATAGAATTTATAACCCGCCCCGATTTCTCTTGCTTTCCGTCCTTTCCACTTCGTCTCCTGCAAACACGCAACGTTTATACGCCTCCTTTCAAAAACATCCGCTAACTCTCATCCTCTTCCAGTCATCGTACCTATATTCCAACTTGCCATCCTCAATCTTACTTCCCGGACTAGTTTCTTACGCTGCCCCCGTCCTTGGTACACATATATATATATATATGTATATATATATATATATATATATATATATATATATATATATATATATATATATATATATATATATATATATATATATATATATATATATATATATATATATATATATATATATATATATATATATATATATATATATATATATATATATTTATATATATATATATATATATATATATATATATATATATATATATATATATATATATATATATATATATATATATATATATATATATATATATATATATATATATATATATATATATATATATATATATATATATATATATATATATATATATATATATTGACAACACATAGTAGTCGAATCCGCTCTGTCACTTCCTGTGTCGACCCTACTCAAGCGCACTATTTGCACGTTTCCGAAGACTTTTAATAGATGGCGTTGTAACCAAAATTGGATCCTGGATTTCAATCAAAGTTGTTTTGTAGCACATTGTCGGTCCTGTAAAACCCCTTGATTATCGTATAAAGTGTCTTCAGAATATTCTCGTGGTTTCACTTTCGAAACGGACAACAGTGTGAAAGGTCATCTTCCTGTTATCTAACTTACTGCGTTTCCACCCATTTAGATCAGTTTTCTGATATGGCTCAAGACGGATTAAACAACGAGTTGCCTCATGTGACCTACCCTACGCCGACATCAGAAGTGGGATGCAACTCAATCAGCCCACATGGCGTGAGAGATCAAGATAATCAGAACCGCAACTTCTTGGCTATTAGACAAGCAATGCGGACACCTGCCAGTACGGATTTTCGTCTACCCTCTAGGGAAGCTAGCGACGGTACGGTGGTTGCTCTTTTGCAAGAAAAAGAGTGGATATCTACACCGTGAACGCGCCTGCTGGATTCGTCCATCACTCTGGTGAGCAGTTTCATTTTTATTACGATTCTAGAGCCGAATGTTTGCTCGTTAAACAAACTATTTCTTGTAAATTTAATGGTAAACGACTTTAAGAAACTGTGACTCTAACAGAATAGAAACGAAACCTAAAAAAAAGCTTTAATGATAAGTATAGAGATTCTTTTAAAGTTATGAAGGTACTAGACGAAGACCGATACACACTACAGGCATTAAACTCAAGGCCTACATGCAAGTACGCTCACGATATGCTTAGACGAATGCCCGAAACAGAGCAAATCATAAGTTAGACCGACAATGTAGAAACCATTCCGGAAGATGAGCAAGCTGAGTCTGCTTGAGACTTAGTTAGGTAATATTTCATTCTGGTGGATTGTTGTGTACAGTACAGTCTGTGAGAGCCTTGGGGAACAGTGGACCGTACCAGTCTATTACGTAGCCGTAGTCCAGTAGAAATCGGTATCTACCATGTGGAACGGTAGTCCGTGGATACGCGGTACGCGTGTAGATTTGGTGTAGGTCGGGTTTAGGAGGAAACCATAGAGTCGTTGGACTTGGCGATCCCAGGTGTGGATGCGCGGACTTGGCGATCCCAGTTGGGGATGCGCGGACTGTGTGACCCAGGTGGGGATGCATGGACTGGGCGATCCCAAGAAGGCATGCGCGATGATGTGTACACGATAATTAAAACCGTGAATGAAATATTACGGCTGTGTTAATTTGTGGTAAGTGTGAAGTTTCTTTTTAATGTTTTGTGAATTGCGAATGCTCTGTTTTGGTTCATTAATGAAAGTGATTTTCTTTGATTTTTATTATTTGTGTCATGTAGAGACATTCAATGTTGTAAAAGAAGTGATGCTATGATTAAGTCTAGCTATTTGAATCAAAAGAAGTAGTTTGAAGAGAGAGTTTTTATCGACCCAAGAGTAAAAAAGAGTTTGTTTCTTTTGTGGTAAAGATTCAAACCGAGGTACTGTGCGAGAGTTTTCTTTTGTTTCAGAATAACACACGAGGACGTGTGCTTTGTAGGAGAGCCGTGTCGCAGAATCAAGATAAGGCAACAATTTTGTTTACAACGCCATCTATTAAAAGTCTTCGGAAACGTGCAAGTAGTGCGCTTGAGGAGGGTCGACACAGGAAGTGACAGAGCGGATTTGACTACTATGTGTTGTCAATGTCAAATGACTTCTGATATAAAGTGTCTTCAGAATATTCTCGTGGTTTCACTTTCGAAACGGACGGCAGTATGAAAGGTCATCTTCCTGTTATCGAACTTACTGCGTTTCCACCCTTTTAGATCAGTTTTCTGATATGGCTCAAGACGGATTTAACAACGAGTTGCCTCATGTGACCTACCCTACGCCGACATAGGTGTCTTGCAAAGTACTCCGATGGTTTCGCTAGTAATTTGTTTAATAATGTTTTTAATGTTCAATTATCTATATAAAGGAAACTTCTTTAAGTGTCACGAGAGTCGAGTGGTTGGATTGTCGGAATATCGAGTCAAGAGACCCGAGTTCGATCCCCAGGGGCTCGTACCAATGGGTTTTTCAAAAACTTGTGTTCGAATTATATCGTTGGCTTGGACATAAAGACGGCGAAGGGCTCACCACCTGTCACGTTGTCCCGAAAATACCTTCGGTGGAAGGTGGGTCGAAGAGACTTAATTGTCTAGAATAGAACTCTTTCTACCCTGTATTGGGAATTGCGTGTAGATATTTATTTATCATTTATTTTCTTTAAGAAAATTCGTAAATATCAGAAAAACAAATTTAAGTCATTATTTTAAAAAATATTTTAGTGGCATCGACTAATACCTACGTATCAACTATCCCTCATGTATTGATAACAAAGTGTATTGATAATAATATCTTGAAGCAGTGCTTGGAAACTGGCTGTTTTAATATATTATTTCTAAGCTTTGATATCGATCATAAAATATTTTTTAAATAATAAAAAAGAAGTAAATTTCATTGTGTGCATCGCGCTCGGTACTATTTCCGACAGATTATGCAGCTGCAGCAATCGTAAGAGTGTCACTTGGCATGATTTACGACAATTCTCGCTGGGTTTCTACTTCATACCAACAAATCATTCACTGGATCGGTATAACGTAGATCCCGCTTGGTTCACAGAAGGCTACTAAAACTCTATATTGCTTATAACGAAATTGATTTGAAATTTTACTGCATATTAAAATAACCCTTATATTTGATTACCAGTTATATTTAGAGGAATGTTCGAGAAGGTAGCACGGACGCTCTACGCTTGCAGAGCAAGCTGGCTCCCTACTATTTTTTTTAACTTCGAGGTAATTTAAATTCAATTAATCAAAATACCGTGTATGGAAGCAGTTACATAAGGTATAATTATGAATCGATTGGATAAATTCGAATGGGGAAAAACATGAATATTTAATAATTTTAAAGATAAAAATTTTGAAGATAGCAAGTAATTTATTTTCTTAAAATAATCAGTTAATCCATAGATCAGTATTAATAACATTTAAGCAAAGATATTGTATGTATTAAAATCGATTTTGATAAATCACAATACTTCACATTATAATATAAAGATATTAATTGCTTGTCAAAGGGTATGAAGGGCAAATGTTGTGATTTTTATTACATTACAAGTAATACAAGAATTGTTATCATTATTAGTTTTGCATTAATTATTGAAATGATTTTTTTTTTCGTAGGAAAAAAATTAATGTTGTACCTGATTATTATTAAAATAAATTATAATTTAACGTAGTTTGTGGTTACATTTAAATAATTAAGATAAGTTTTGCTATCCATAGTATCTAATAATGTAAATCGGTAACAAAGTTGAATTGTTTATTTTAATTGAACATTTCTTTGCTGTTAATATTGTCTTCGATTAATGTTAACGATCCATAATTAAAATTGTTGCGTTTGCGTAACATTCGTTTCCAGTAGACTGGTCTCGAAACCTATTTAATTGATTTGTGCATCTAATTCAATGCCGATTCCGTGACCAGCCTTCAATCAAATTTATAGGTGTATAATATACGGTACTTTTGTCATAGAATAAAATATTTTAACGATAAATCAAACTTGCAAATGCTAAGATTTTAGTAAAAACAAAATGTGTACTTCCTAATATTTTGACTTATCTCTATTAACGACAAGATAATCTAGTTGGTAATGACCATGTCTTTGAATCCAAGCTTTGCGGTTTTGAATCCCAGTAAGAGCAATCATTTGTGTGACGATAAATTGTGGGACCTAAGTTCTAAATATTCTTTTTCTAAATATTTCTATATAATATTAATATTTCGAATTTAATTTTACATTTTAGAAAAACATTGCTTCTGCATTAACTAATCTATGACAACGCTTTTTTTTTTTTTTTTTTTTTTTTTTTTTTTTTTTTTTTTTTTTTTTTTTTTTTTTTTTTTTTTTTTTTTTTTTTTTTTTTTTTTTTTTTTTTTTTTTTTTTTTTTTTTTTTTTTTTTTTTTTTTTTTTTTTTTTTTTTTTTTTTTTTTTTTTTTTTTTTTTTTTTAACTTCGAGGTAATTTAAATTCAATTAATCAAAATACCGTGTATGGAAGCAGTTACATAAGGTATAATTATGAATCGATTGGATAAATTCGAATGGGGAAAAACATGAATATTTAATAATTTTAAAGATAAAAATTTTGAAGATAGCAAGTAATTTATTTTCTTAAAATAATCAGTTAATCCATAGATCAGTATTAATAACATTTAAGCAAAGATATTGTATGTATTAAAATCGATTTTGATAAATCACAATACTTCACATTATATAAAGATATTAATTGCTTGTCAAAGGGTATGAAGGGCAAATGTTGTGATTTTTATTACATTACAAGTAATACAAGAATTGTTATCATTATTAGTTTTGCATTAATTATTGAAAACAACTGACAATTGAATCAAACTTACTGAAAAAACTATCGGAATTTGAATCACAACTAAAACCAGCTGCACCTCAGACAACCTTAATACACCTTCAAGAGGAGTTCCAGGAATTTAAATCCCAAGTTTGGAGTAAAATGGGTCTTCTTCGACAACAAATTTCAGAGTGCTTTAAATCCTTGGACATAATTGAAATGAGGCACAGAAGGAAATATCTTTTGTTTCATGGCATTCCTGAAGACACCACAGTTGATATTTCAAACTACATAGTTAATGTTTTCTCTAATAAGCTAAAAATTCAAAATATAAGTTCCAATATCCTGAGTGTGTGCCATCGCTTAGGTAAATTAAGTGATGGTAAATGCAGACCAGTCTTGGTCCCCTTCTCAGATCCAGTTATTAGATCAACAGTTTGGAAAAAGAAGGCTGGGCTTAAGGGCACATCTATTGTAGTCTCAGAGTTTCTCACTCGTAATCGACAATCCTTATTCTTGCTTGCTCGAAAGCGTCTTGGCATCCGCAATAGTTGGACTGTTGATGGAAACATTTTTATTAAGTGTCAAGATGGGTTACGCCATCGCATTGCAACTGAAGAAGACCTTGTGGCTATTATTGGTGCCTCAGACAATGATTCCCTTGATGCAATTAGAAACCATCAGGGTCCATCTGATTTCCCGGTAGCTGCAATCTCAGCTGATCAGTTGCCGAAGACGAAGAGATCGGCACGAAATAAGAAATAACCTCATATTGTATCCATACTTTCTTTGTACTTTAAATTCACTTTCAACATTTCACACCTTTTGGTGTGTATTATTTACTTTATTCTATCCTTTTTTTTTTGTTTACTCATAATATATACTTTTTATAGTGTGTTATGTAGGTACTCTTTTATTGTTTTGATTGATTTATAGTTAACTTTATAACAATGTTTAATGACACAAAGTAGTTATCATTTCTTACTTTTATACTTAGTAATAGGCAAAGGTTTCAAAAACATTCTGCCTATTCTTTTGTTGGACATTACCTAATAAAATTTATCTCCCACTGTCACTCAATTAGTTACTGCATTAGATTTTTTTTCTGCCATATTAAGTTAAATGACTTTTTTCTTTATATTGTATTTTGTTATTATCATTATGACTATGTATGTATGTGTACGTTAAAGGAAACTTGTTTAGAAATATCTCTCAAGTTTAAAAACAATGTATATTTTCATTAGTGTTATTAATTAGCGGTAGTGAGAACCATAGCAACAATTCTATATTTTTTGTACTCAATTTTGTAAAATTTTCTGTTACGGTTAACCGGCTGGATTGGTAGTAGGTATAATAGTGGCTCTTTTTTTTTTGTTATTATAGTATATTTGGTATTTTTAAAGTTTATTCATATTTGTATTTAATTTTATATATTTGTATGTAATGTCTGATGATGACTCCTTTTATTCTGCTTACGATTCATCAACAAGTACTGACTCTTTTGATGAGCCGGAAACTCTCCGCAATTCGCTAGATAAATCCTTAGAACATCTCACTTCTTTCTTCAAAGTCTGCCACTTGAATGCACAAAGCATACCCTCTCATTACTCTGAACTTTTAGATACTTTCACTTCTGTCTCTTCAACTGTGCAGGCAATTTTAATTTCTGAAAGCTGGCTGAAGCCTTCTCTTCCAAATTCATCATATAGTTTACCTGGGTTTGTCTTGGTGAGAAATGATAGATTAGGTAAGGGTGGTGGAGGTGTTGCAATATACCTACGGTCCAATATACGCTTTTCCGTTATTGCATCCTCGCCTTCCGAATATTCTGCCTCGGCTGAATATTTGTTTTTAGAAGTTCAGGTGGAGCGTTCCAAGTTAGTACTGGGAGTAGTTTACTGCCCACCCTCTGTTGACTATTTCTCTAGCTTAGAAAACGTTTTAGAATCTGTATGCGCAGACTACACACATCACATAATCATGGGCGACTTCAATACTGATCTCCTCAAAACTTCAATACAATCAGCCAAGCTCACATATATACTGCCCTCCGTTAATTTATCCATCCTTCCCTGCAATCCTACTCACCATAACCTGGACTTCCCGGATACCTGGCTTGATCTTATAATTACATCCTCTCCTCATCTAGTCAATAAATATGGTCAGTTGTCAGCTTCCGGTTTTTCGCGCCATGATTTACTTTACCTTGCATATAAGATGAAGACTGCAAAATCTAAACCCGACATAATGTGGGTTCGATGTTTTAGTAAGATTAATCCAACGAATCTTCTAAATGATGTAAAGGCCATCGACTTCTCACCGGTTTATAGTGCATCATCTGTTGATGATAAAGTTTCTTTTTTCACACAATACACTCTGAAACTGTTCGATGCGCATGCACCGGTGCGACCTATTAGGTCCAAGCGGCCTCCAGCTCCGTGGATCACGAGGGAGTACGCATGGCGATGACTCGACGTAATCGAGCCTTCAGACGGTTTAAGCATGAAAGGTGCAATGAGAATTGGGAACGATATAAAATTGCTCGCAATTGTTGCAACCATATGGTAAGGGCGGCGAAGCAGCGTTACTTCTTCGACAATGTCTCCAGTAATTCTTCGGCTGAAACATGGAAATTTCTCAACTCTCTTGGCCTGGGTAAATCCTCCGACATGAATCAAAAAGTTTCGTTTCCTCTTAATGACTTAAACTCCTATTTCTCTACAGGTTCTTCACTTTCTCCAGTTATCAAATCTCAGTCAATCAGAGAACTTAATTCTATGGCCAAACATCTACATCAACCCTTTTTATTCTCGCCTGTCTCTGTTAACGATGTACATAAAATCTTTGTCTCTATTAAATCAAAAGCGGTGGGCTGTGACAATGTGAGTCGTGCTATGATATCTTTAGTTCTCGAACACTTTCTCCCAGTCATTACTCACATCATTAATTTTCTCTGTCTTCAGGGTATTTCCTTCTTTTTTGGTGTAAAGCTTATATAATTCCGCTTCCTAAAATTGCAAATCCCCTGCAACTCAACAACTATAGACCTATTTCAATTCTTCCTTTCCTTTCAAAGATTCTTGAGTCTATAGTTCACCAACAATTGTCAGATTTTATATTTAAAAATAGCTTGCTCTCTCAATTTCAGTCGGGTTTCCGTCCCGGACACAGCACAACCACTGCTCTTCTTAAAGTTACAGAGGACATTCGGGAAGGCTTGGAGAATAGAATGGTTACTGTGCTTGTTCTCGTGGACTTTTCCAATGCTTTTAATATGGTTGACCATGATTTTCTCTTTGCTATGCTTTGTTATCTTAACTTTTCTCCCACCTCTTTAAAATGGTTTTCTTCCTACCTTTGTGGCCGTCAACAAGCGGTTCGAGTTGGTAGTGAAGTATCTGACTGGTGTCAACTTGTATCTGGCGTGCCACAAGGTGGAATATTATCTCCTCTATTGTTCTCCATTTTTATCAATTTTCTTTCCGCACATCTTAGCTGCTCTTATCATTTTTACGCCGACGATTTGCAAATTTATGTTCAAACTTCCGTTGATTGCATTGATAGTGCAGTTAATAATATTAATTTAGATTTAATTAAATTAAATAATTGGTCTAACAAATTCGGCATTAAAGTAAATCCCAATAAATGCCAAGCAATTTTAATCGGAAGTGTCCGCCAGTTAAGTAAACTGGACATTTGCTCTACTGCTCCTGTCACGTTTGATGGATTATGCATCCCATATTCTAACAGCGTAAAAAACCTTGGCCTTTGTATCGACTCAACACTAAATTGGTCCAACAACATAGGCACAATAAGTGGTTCAGTCATTGCCAAGTTGACTGCTTTGAATCGACTTAGAAACTTCCTTCCGATCAAGGTAAAGATAATTCTGGTGCAGTCTTTTATTTTGCCTATTATTGATTATGCAGATGTGTGTTGTACTGATCTTAATGAAAACCATCTAGACAAGCTGGATCGTCTCGTAAACAACTGTGTCCGATTCGTCTACTGCCTTCGTAAGTTTGATCATGTTTCTTCTTTCCGATCTCAGCTAAATTGGCTTCCCATTCGTCAACGAAGACACACCAGGACACTCCTTACACTTTTTTCTATATTATTCGACGACCGTCTACCAGATTATTTGAAACGAAAGTTTCAATTTTTGTGTGATACACACGATAGACCTCTTCGTTCTTCGGAGACTCTTACTCTCTCCATTCCACTTCACCATTCTGGTTTCACTTCTTCTTCGTTTGCTGTACAAGCCGCACGACTTTGGAATGCACTGCCTGAATCTTTGAGACAACCCTGCAGTAAACTTACATTTAAAAATCATTATTTTTAAATGTAAGTTTACTGCAGGGTTGTATTTAAAGCTCATTTTTTAAACCTTGTTAAGTAATTAAGGAGTTGTCATCATCATTATAGTTATCTTGTATATATATATATATTTTTTTGTCCTAATATTCTATCTTCACTATTCACATTTATTTAATCCAAGTATGTATTTATGTATGTATATTTATATGTATATGTGTATATTTATGTGAGTATGTATGTGCGTGTATTTATATATTACTATTATTATCGTATTAATTATATTTAATATTTATGCTTTGCTGTTTTTATTGTCTTTTTTATGGTAACCGCCTTCGATGTTTTTCCACTCCTAAAGGTTGACAGGCAGAGAATGCTTTTAGCATTATGTCCGCCTTTTGTTCCTATATATTTTTATAAGGTGCAATAAAGTGAATAAAAAAAAACATGCATTTTACCAGATCGATCCCTCACTGAGAATGGCAACACAAGAAGATTATTGTTCTTTGTTTGTAAAATCATTGTCCAGCAGTGACATAACGTGATTCCTAAACGTCGTCTATGTTGTGATTTGCTATTACTTCTATGGATTATTCCTATTAATTACTTAATTAAAAATTAATAGCGATATTTATTTCATAAATATAATAATATTTGTGGTAATGTATACATAAATTATGAAGTCCTTCGCACAACTTCGCGTGTATTAAGCCAGTGTTATGTAAAATGTTCTAAACTGACTTTTAAAAAAACATTAAGAGAAAAAATACTAATAATCGTAACAAAAATAAATCAAGATGTTCTTGAAATTTATCAAATATAAACATAACTGTAAAATGAAATTACTACTTTATTGTTTAACTCTTATTTTCGCTCATTTTCTTAAAACTGTATACTATTCATATTCACCTTCTATACATATTTAATAATAATGCCATTCGCGGCTATAACAGGCATGCTATTTGCAAAGATTTTTACGTATTAACTCAGTTTCTAGACGGGGAGCTAGATAGCTACCTGCTATTGCATTGTGTAATTCATCATGCGTCAAATTGACACTGAGATAGCGCGGAAATGCCAGTGAGGTATTTTTTTAAACGCTCCTTTAAAATCTATACTTTTGTTTTTCTTTATGTTTAATTTCAACTATTATCCCCTTTTCTTCTTACAAAATAGTTCAGTTGAGAATTACGATTGCTCTATATCTGATTCCATTAATACAAAAATTGTTCCACTTATTTTATTGTAATTTATAACAATTTTTTCTGCTCTCGCCTATAGAGGCATTATTAATGGTCTAAACTTAATATACATTAAACTCGCAAACATCAACTAATAACAACAAAGTGTTGTTAGTGAGCAGCAGAACTAACAGATAATATAGAAAAAAGTTTCTCGAGTGGCAACTTCGTACAAGTAAACGTGATTGACAGCCACCACAATATTACTGGATTCGATGTAGTCAGACGGCCCAGTTCCGCGCTTCGCGAAATCGCTAGTACTACAAATGTGTAGACTTTTGAAAGTCAAGCTTATATAATGCTATATATTTTAATATGATTGTAATTTTATTAAAAGGTGTAGCATTACGGGTTTACTAATTAATTTAATTTAATTATTAATTCTTTATAAAAGTAAATATATAAAATTTCCAATTCCCAATACAGGGGTAGACAGAGGTCTAGTCTAGACAATTAAGTCCCTTCGACACACCTTCCACCGAAGATATTTTTGGGTCAACGTGACAGGTGGTGAGGCCGTCGCCGTCTTTATGTCCAAGCCAACAATATAATTCGTACATAAATTTTTGAAAAACCCATTGGTACGAGCCTGCCATCTGGAGATCGAACTCGGGTCTCTCGGCTTGAAATTCCGACCACCCAACCACTCGGCTATCGTGACTTAATTCTTTATTGACACCTTAATATAAAAGATAACAATGGGCAGTACCATACTATATTTTGTACAGTACCTAATGCCATTTGGCGTTACCTGCCAGGTAGCCCTGCGCTAAACAGAGTTTAAATAGCAAATACGTATATAAATAGATAATAAGGTATCTTAATAATATGTTTTAATTTCAACTATTATCCCCTTTTCTTCTTACAAAATAGTTCAGTTGAGAATTACGATTGCTCTATATCTGATTCCATTAATACAAAAATTGTTCCACTTATTTTATTGTAATTTATAACAATTTTTTCTGCTCTCGCCTATAGAGGCATTATTTATGGTCTAAACTTAATATACATTAAACTCGCAAACATCAACTAATAACAACAAAGTGTTGTTAGTGAGCAGCAGAACTAACAGATAATATAGAAAAAAGTTTCTCGAGTGGCAACTTCGTACAAGTAAACGTGATTGACAGCCACCACAATATTACTGGATTCGATGTAGTCAGACGGCCCAGTTCCGCGCTTCGCGAAATCGCTAGTACTACAATTGTGTAGACTTTTGAAAGTCAAGCTTATATAATGCTATATATTTTAATATGATTGTAATTTTATTAAAAGGTGTAGCATTACGGGTTTACTAATTAATTTAATTTAATTATTAATTCTTTATAAAAGTAAATAAATAAAATTTCCAATTCCCAATACAGGGGTAGACAGAGGTCTAGTCTAGACAATTAAGTCCCTTCGACACACCTTCCACCGAAGATATTTTTGGGTCAACGTGACAGGTGGTGAGGCCGTCGCCGTCTTTATGTCCAAGCCAACAATATAATTCGTACATAAATTTTTGAAAAACCCATTGGTACGAGCCTGCCATCTGGAGATCGAACTCGGGTCTCTCGGCTTGAAATTCCGACCACCCAACCACTCGGCTATCGTGACTTAATTCTTTATTGACACCTTAATATAAAAGATAACAATGGGCAGTACCATACTATATTTTGTACAGTACCTAATGCCTGCCAGGTAGCCCTGCGCTAAACAGAGTTTAAATAGCAAATACGTATATAAATAGATAATAAGGTATCTTAATAATATGTTTTAATTTGTATATGTGTATATATACAATAGAATAGAGATAGATATAAGAATATAATTAGAGGAGCGTGGCCTGAACAGACTATTTAGTAATATTTTGAGGAATATGAACAATGAGACAATTTAATGAATGTATTAATAGATAATTTGTATTGATTAAAATGGGATACTTATCTAGCAAATTCTAGAGCTATGCCTCTGTCGTATGGTGAGCCATTTAAGCTTAGACCCAAGATATATCCTATGCAATTGTTAAGAAGGCGCTCCAATTTATTGAGAATGTTTTAGGATAAATCGTGATAGCATACGAGATATTTAACTAAAATTATTATTATAAGAATAGTAAATATAGTTAATTGACTCAGGCGTTACTTTGCGGAAATTCATTGTAAAGTTGTTATTGAAAAAATTACTTCGCAACCCTCCGCATGAAAATATAAAAAGGTATATGTTACCTGGTCCGAAGAGAAGAAGAGCACCACCCTCCCTCCCACAGATGCGTGCACTAATTCCACAGATGTGTGCACTAATTCCACTGTATGCACCACCACCACTACACTCAAACTAGGTAACATATACCACCACCGAAAACGCCACGTGTTTCGCCTCAAAACAAGGCATCCTCAAGCGAGTAGAAAGATGTTTGGCAAAATGTGATCTATCGATCTTTTGGAAACTGGACATATGATACCAAATGACCATTCTTTTCAAGTCTTACACATATGTGACAAAGGGCTCCGACTGTGTGTGAACAGTTGGAGATAATAAAAGGTGGTGGCGGTGGACGTTTTGCACTGCTGAATGAACAAACAAACGTCTCTGACTCACCTCTTTTTAATATTTTTTCGGGTAGGTCGTGACGCAATCGGCCGTTATTGGTGGGGGTGGCGGCCGGTTGCGTCACGTTAGGTTATAAAAGACTGCTCGAGTTACTCATTTGTCACAGGGAATTACACACCCGCGCGCGATACTCCACCTCAATTGAGGCGCCCGAAATGCGTCATCATAGACGATGATGACGCAATCACCCGTGTCAACAATGCGTATGAGGCCCCGCCCCCTACGTACTTTCGCACACATACAGACACAAGCCGCGTTCTGCGGCTTACACAACCTCGCCATCGTCGTAATTTCACTTCTGGCACGAGACTTTCTCGTGGTCGTAGTCGTCATTAAAAGGTTATCACAAGGCGATCCGAGAGGAGATTTTCCTCCAAACCAACTGGGGCCCTCGGATCGCATGGCCCCTCCCCCATGTCGGAAGTCATCTCTTTCGTTCCAGGGGACGCAGCGCTCGCAGCAGCAGCCATTATTGTCTTCAACTCTAACTTGCGAGCCTCTCCTCGCAAGTCTCCTTAGACGAAGCTGTAAAGGCCTCCGGGCCAACAGCATCCCGTGGATGGTTTTAGTCGGTATGCTTCTCCTTCTGAGATTCGAGCCCGACACTGTTCGTTTCGGTGGCCTCCCGGCCAAGGAACGTTCGTGCATAAAACATTTCCTCCATGGTTATCAAAAAAAAAAAAAAAAAAAAATCATTTGTCACTCTGCGGTCGCTCATCGTAGAGTCTACTCGCTTGAGGATGCCTTGTTTTGAGGCGAAACACGTGTCGCGTTTTCGGTGGTGGTATATGTTACCTGGTTTGAGTGTAGTGGTGGTGGTGCATACAGTGGAATTAGTGCACACATCTGTGGAATTAGTGCACGCATTTGTGGGAGGGAGGGTGGTGCTCTTCTTCTCTCCGGACCAGGTAACATATACCTTTTTATATTTTCATGTGGAGGGTTGCGAAGTAATTTTTTCAATAACAACTTTTAATAGTAAATATTCTTCAAACATTTATTCCTATATCTACCGTATATGATTTCAATAAAATAATATCCTGTACCAATACTTAATAATAATACAGCAGGAAAAAGATTTTTATGTGAATATTTATGTACGTAAATATAAATCTTCAGTACATTGTATCGTTGACTAAGACACTCAGACGACTTCGGTGAAAGTTGAGTTGACAGGACTTAATCATCTAGACCTCTATCTACCCTTGTACTGTGAATATACGTTTGAAATCATCCAAGCATAAACTTGGATATCCAATTAAAATCTCCTACATCAGAATTTATTGCAAGCGTTGTAAAAATGCTGTATTAAACTTTCGATAAAAATAGTACAACCCAATTGTATTAATTGCCATTTATATTATACAATTGAAAAACGAATTGAAGATCGATCACAGAGTAAAGTAATGGGGAGTTATACGCATTAAAGCCTGCTCTACTTTATCTCGTCGATCGGAACGCCCACAGCTGTCAAACGTTAGAAATAAATATGTTATTACAAATGCTCACACTAGCTTTTATCAGATAACCGCTAATCTCCATTACAATTAAAAAGTTTCGAGTTCAACAACATTGGTCGGCATGATATTCGAAATATCGGCGGCATACTTAGTGAGCACCATGATTCAGCAAACCTAACATTTTTGTAGTCGGACAATAAATAATAAATGTTGTGGAATAGACCTCGTTTTGCCCTGATATTGGGTATTATACGGATGGCTGATCATATAACTTGTCAATACTATTTATGTTTTTTGCTTACATTAGCTCTTTGTATTATTATTTTATTTACCTACATAAACATTATGATTTGCCGCAATTCAAGGGACGGAGGAGTTAATGTCAATGCTTGTTATATTTTTTCGATGACTAAGTAGCCTACAAATTATTGAAAAATTTTAAAAAAATACGTTAATTAGTTAATTAGTATTTCTTTATCTTGACGTATATCCCAATACTCCAGGTAATCAGGAGTCTAGACACTTTAGTCATTTCGAACAGTATCTCACTGGATTTGTAGTTACTGTGCGTTCTACTAGTGAATTAGTTTATCAGGCAAATAGGTGTAGTACTTTTTTGATAAAAGAAGTCTCTGTTTAATATTAAACCTTAATAAGCTCTCAAAACAATAAAAACACAAACGCCCCTTCTAATAAATCTGCCCCTAAAAATCCCCATTGTTTGTAACCAGGAAAATGAGCGCGTTAACCATTCATCGGCGCTGAAATAAAACCTAAATTGTATAGATGAAGCGTATTTTTCCTTCGTTCCATAAACGAGACAATGGAATGCACAATTATGGTGAAAATTTGCATTCACTGCTAGAATTTTTTTAACAATCTTCCGCGGGAGACGAATTTCGAGCTCGCTTCATTAAACTCAGAATTATCAACACGTTCCATGCAGCTGCAAGCCAAAGTAACGATTAACGTCAAAAAAGAAAACTAGTATATTCTTTGCAGAAACTTAGCTGCTATACAGCGATAAAAAGGCATATTTTCGACCAACACTGAACCTGTCTGCTTGAAAATTGTCAGATCATAACTTAGCGAAGTAACATCGTACTTTTTGCCTCTGTTTCATGATAATAGGCCTTATCATTATGCTTTTAATGTCTCTTATTCTAAAATGGGAGTTGTGCGATTTTAAAAATTACAGTACTGAAGCAAAATCCCCATCTACTCTGCCTTACGCCTAACACTCACATCGTGTTGTGTACTTAATTGTTTTGATTTTGTATTATGAAATTATCGGGATGAATTTTAAAATTGAAACGGACGTCGTAAATATTAATGAAAAGAAAGTAGTCATAAATTTCTGCAAGTTATCAAAATCTTGTGTATAAATTTTCCGTGTAATATTAATGACTTTAAAAAAGATTCTTAAATATTACAACAAGGTTAATGAGCTTAAATTAATCCCCTTAATTTTTTTAAATATTAATGCAACTTCTTAGAGATATCCTATCTACTTAAATTTGGAATGCTAAACTCTATCTAAATACAACATATTGGACAAATCGTCGAGTAGTTTTTAAGACACCAATGAAAAAAATTACATTAGAAGATTAGCTCGTTTGAAGTAATAAGATGAGTCGTAATTTTAATAAGTTCCATTACAAAACAAATCTAAAATAGTTACTTTTTATTCAAATTTTTTCATCGATATAAGTACATACATAGATTTGACATTACATCCATCGATTGTAATTTTTAATCTACCACCGTCTCGTAAATTTATTTATTTATTTTATCTTCATGCACAGTCCATGACGGAGTAGTCAGTAGTAGTCTCGTAATGAGGGTTCGTTATTTATCATAGCAAACTGTAACAGTGTACTTTACCCAATAATATATCGTTGAAAGCTACATGAAAGGCTTGTCAAAGAATTAACTTCTAAAAAGGCAATTACAAAATACATCAGCTCGGCAAAACTACGTTGCGTGTCGATAATGATCACCTAAAGGCAATATTCTTTTCAAATGAGCCCTTTCTATTTTAACTTGATTTTTAATTTTTCACTTTTCAAATAAAACAATATTGTTTCGGGCCGTGTCTGACTATGAATACAGGGAAGGGAAATCTCTGCAGCAAACATGCAAACTCAAATAATATAAAGTATTATTTGGTCGCGGGTTAGACTCAGCCCGTGTGAAACGATATTTCAATTTTTCTTTAATTTAATGACAAAAGTTCTGTATAACTTATATGCTTTAAAAATTAAATAAAAAATGCACATAAAGGTGTATATTATGTTTTCGTATTAATATTGCATAGCAGTAAAGTCACGGACAATGAGCTGGAATTTGGAATATCTTCCGGTAGAGACCGTAATAAAGAAAGAGATTTAAAATGTCAACAGATGTAAGACACGGAGGTAGGACAGTTGCCACGCCATCACTACCAGTATGGCAGTGGTCGCGGGTTTGAATCTCGTCCGTATCAGTTGATGTTTTAAATTTATAAAATAAATAAATAAATATCTTCACGCAATTCCCAATACAGGGGTAGACAGAGGTCAAGTCTAGACAATTAAGTCCCTTTGACCCACCTTCCACCGAAGATATTTTCGGGAGAACGTGACAGGTGGTGAGCCCGTCGCCGCCTTTATGTCCAAGCCAACGATGAAATTCGTACATAAGTTTTTGAAAAACTCATTGGTACTGCCACCTGGGGATCGAACTCAGGTCTCTCGACTCGAAATTCCGACCACCCAACAACTCGGCTATCGTGACTTTTTTTAAATTTATCTTTAAAAAATAATACTAAGTAAGTAAGTTTACACAAACCATATATTTTTTCTCATAAAATTAAGGGTGAATGTCAATATAAAGTAGGTGATACATTATAGTAGTAGTTAATATAGTATAAAGGTTTATGTCAGTAGCGTCTAATTTAAGAAATCGCTGGTACTGTGATTCCCAGTCCGCTCGACGAGTGTGGCGGTCATAGCATATCTTCCTTATAAGAGGGGTTTGTAAGCTGAGGTTGAATTCCTGCAAATTTAAGATGAAACTAAACCAAAGTTTGTTAATGTTCTTCCTTCATCACCTTTACAAAAAAAAACGCTTTGTGTGCGGTGCACTTTATAGCGACAAATTTTTTACAAATAGAAGTGTGATAGAGTCCTTTACCATTGATTCATTAATTTTGCTTGCTTAACTTGATTTCGCTGTTTGAACAGCATTCGTTAGTGATTGTCTGAGCGAGGATTTGGGATTTATGTTTCATGCGTGGGACGCGTTGCAAATATAACTTGTAGATTGAACAAATAGTGCTGAAATATTGCACTGTGTTATACGAACTACGGATCTGAATAACTTTTTTATTGTTAAGCACTATGTAATGCCTTTATTACCTAGATTAAAGTGATTTTGGCCAATAATTACGCCTTTAAATTAAATGAAATATTGGTGTGTATAAACTGCCGCGTTTTTACTGCGTAAAAATTATTCCATCCCTGTTCTTCCTGTCGTAAGAGAAGGTAACAATGCGGGAAAGACCTTATCAGCTTCCTGTGGTATTATTGTGATATTATTCGTAATGGTCATCCCTCCATTCCTAATAGAAGGATAAACATTAAGGTGACCGGTGATGGGCAGCAGCGTCTGAGCTGTAAGACGTCCGGAGGTACTTCGTTTGCCAATCCAGCTAATGCCGAGCGAGGCCGTAATAGTTGTAGCGTTTTGACATGGTTGTATCTATTTGGAAGCTCATGCGTTAGAGATAGTTCTAAGCTATATTTTATAAGGATATCTTACTTGTAACTTGAGCTTGTTTCCCTTTCTTGATATTGTTTGGGTAGATATCACACTGAGTTGTTTTTTTTTTTTTTTTTAATAGAAAAAGGAAGCAAACGAGCAGGTGGCACACGTGATGGTAAGTGATTACTGCCGCCCATGAACATCTGCAATACCGGAGGAATAGCAGATGCGTTGCCGGCCTTTGAGAAAGGTATACGCTCTTTTCTTGAAGGTCCCTCAGTCGTATCGGTCCGGAAAAACCGCTGACGGCAGCACATTCCATAAAGTGCAAGTGCGTGGCAGAAAATTCCGCGAAAAACGCACTGTGGTGGAATGCCAAGCATCAAAATTCGGTCAAATGGAAGGAGCTGACACTGGGGTGCCCCCGTCCAGAGATGAGAACAGTACTCCATGTGCGGCCGAACCTGCACCTTATAAAGTTGCAAGCGGTGGGCCGGCATGAAGTCCTGTCGTATTCTACTGAGCACGCCAAGCTTTTTAGTGGCCAATTTGGCCTTCCCTTCCAAATGACCACGAAACTGAACGTTGATCGATATGTCGACGCCAAGGATTCCAGTGCTGTCGTCTGCATAGCAAAGTTACTAATTTGTAACAATCTCAATCCTCGAGAGAAGCGCTTTGTGCCATACCCGATCAAAGGCTTTCGCTATGTCCAAACTAGGCCAAGGCCTCACCCTTGCTCTCTACTGCCTCCGCCCATCGATGAGTGAGGTACACAAGAAGATCACCAGCCGCGCGACCCCGACGGAAGCCGTACAAGTAGCCGTTTAAGTACCTCAAGACCTGACAGTTTATAATGGACTCCATTGTTTTGGAGAATAAGGAAGTGATGGCGATCGTTCTGTAGTTGCCTGGATCTGAGCGGTCGCCTTTCTCAGGGATTGGGTGCACCAAAGCTGTCTTCTATGTCATCGGGACGACGCCTTCAGATTAGGAGTACCGAAAAAGATACGTTAGAACCGGTGCCAACTCTGGAGCACGCATCCTCAGCACAATAGGGAGGACACCAGCGACTTCTGGATATCCAGGGAGATGAGTGCTTTTCGCATTGAGCTCTGAAATAAACGTATGTCCGGCATAGAGCACTCATTGCACGGGATTTTCGGCGGTGAGTTTACCTTGTCATCGTGAGTCAAGTTCGACGCAAAAAGAGAACATAGAAAATCGGCTTTCTCTTTTGCGTCATGGGCCAGCGAGTTGTCTTCCCTGTGCAGGGATGGTAGTGATGGCTGACTGAAATTCCCTTGGACAACCTTGGTGAGGGACCAGAACCCACGAGTTCCCGAAGGAAGACGAACTATTCCCCACCACTTCTGCCAATGTACCGCAGTAATTACTCTTTTAAAAGGACCTGGCGGCAGAGTTATACTCCTTCTTATAAACGCTAGTTTTTGAATCCCGAGGCGCCAATGCTTTAACCCAGGCCCGTAGCACTACTGCTTTTAGCGAGATGCCATTCTGCAGGTGCCACCAAACCAAGGCTTTGATCTACCACCGATGAGCACCAAATAGGAAGGAACGAAGAGTTCCATTCCTTGGACCATCACATCGGCGACCGAATTTGCATCGGCGTCGGGACTCTAGATAGTCCCGACGCCGAGAAGCAAACCTACCCCCATGGGTATGATGCAAAGAAAGACCGCATCCCTTCCCAATCCGCCGACCTGTAGTGCCACATACGGCAGTGCCCTGCAGATCGCGACCGCAATGGGCACATGAGAGGCACTTTACTCCTAATCAGGCAGTGGTCCGGTGAACCCAAAGGGGGATCGACGGTGACCACATAGCCGTCCGGATGTGAGGTCAGCAGAATATTCAGCAGGGAAGGTGTACGATCCTGCACATCCGCAACCCGCGTTGGCGAAGTAACCAGTAGTGTCAGATCATATGCCAAGGCAACGTCAAAAACATATCTCCCAGCATAATCAGTGGTTCGAAATCGTAGCCATTCGGCGTGGTGGGCGTTGAAGTCGCCGAGTACCACGATTTCTATCAGGATCTACTGTAGCACGGAATCTGCAGCCATTTGGATGTGGTTGATGAGTCGGTCAGTTTCGGTATTACCGCTGTAGGACCTATAGAGGCACCCATAGACGCGAGGGTGGTCGTCGCTGTCTATACGTAGCCAACGGGTGGACAGTTCCTTACCTTCAAGGCTGCCGAGGCGTTGAGAACATATATCCTCTCTGACGTACACATAAACTCCGGCCCGAGGCACAAAAGAATGTTCCAGCTTGTACCCTGGGTAGGAAAGATAAGAGGTATCCGCCGGAGAGGATATCTGTGTCTCAGTAAGAATGAGCAAGGCTGGCTTTGCCGTCTCCAGATGGTAGTGGACGGCATCAAGATTGGAATGGAGTCCCCTGATATTGCAGAAATCTACGGCAAGCGTGGTAAGGGGTGCCGAAGGTTTTTTTGCTTCGTTTGCCTCGAACAGTATGGGAACAGAGCGGAACTTTGCCTTTATATATAATTTCTTTTAAGTGCCTGTGTGATCAAGCGCCACTCGGCGACTTTCTGGTTATCCGTGGGAATACGTCAGGTTATTACTGATCTTCTCTTAATCTTATCAAAGGAAAATTTACTTTTACGCTACATTAGAATAGTGTTCGTTTTTTTTTTCTTTTGAAAAATACAGATAATCTCTCATGTTAATTTAAAAAAATTGCGGTATATGTTAACTACTGAATGACTATACTAGATAAATTTATTACATAGATATTGTTTCCATAAACACATTCACTCCTATTATTATATGGTCCTTCGATAAATTATGACTTAATAAAAAATAAAAATTGTCTCAAATAATATACACATACTGATTTTGCCTGTTGCAGAATCTTTTTGTTTTTTGATATATTTTGTAGTGTTGAAATGAAAGACAGTCAAATCCAATCAAGTGATTCATTCATCAAATATCTCAATCGACCTGCAGTGAAAGACCACGTTTAGATCCATAAATCGCCACTAGTAACACGTACTAGTTGTATGTTTTCGTCTTAAGATTTTGAAGTATACTCGACGTCGTTTTTGAATTATGACAACAAAAACTGATATATTTACGTTACCGAAGTTGTGTATTTTATCTGAATAAAACACGATTGAAAGCGGTGCCATTTCTAAACACATTAAAATACAGTCAAAGAGTTGCGGCGTATCCTTTAAAAATTAAAAAAGGACGACTTAACCGTATAAATCATACGCAAACGTTCTAATTACTCAAAAATCACTTTTACAACCGTACAACTGTGGACAGGTTATGCTCATTAAGCGCAAACACATGGGGTCCGTTACAGCGACCCCTACGCAAACTGAAAAAGCCGACTTTATCGTTTGCGTTCCTTTTAAAATTCACATGTGAAGGGAAATTATGGTTTTATAGTACCTTCGGGTTACGCTTACGTACCAATAATAAGCACAGCCTTTTTACTCGTTCAATGTTACTAATTTGTTTAGGAAATGAGTTTATTATTTAAAAATTATTTTTTTTATTTATCTAAATAAGAATAAACTTTCGTTTATCAACAGTCATTTTTTAAATAAAACGATTGATTATGAATTTCATCACGTTTCAAGAAGACGTCCTGTTGTCATAACTCCGTCTACCGTCAACTTTTATTTATTAATTTTTCTGTGTCTGGAGGTCTAGCAGTAGTATGCTTGGTCTTGGGCAAAATTTTATTTTTAATATAATTCCAAAGAGGTGGAAGCAACTTATCGTCGTTTCTTTTGAGACTAGATGAGTGCTATGAAGGACACAAAAACTCGGGAAGTTTTAAAAAAAAATATAAAAACGCGATAAAATGCGTAAATTATAGTTTTATATAAATAAGAATATTTCAATCAAACTATTCGTTGCTCAAACTTGCGTTTTTAAATGCCGTAACATAATGGAAATTTCTTTAAAAAATGTATAACTCATAGGTGCTTTGATGTTTCTTTCAAAGAGAAAATAATTTTACGAATTTCGTTAAGAGATACGACTGGACTGAGCCATTAATAACCATTTAAAAACCTTCACCGATGATGCACAGTCATATGCAAATCATTGTGTACTAAATTTCTCGAAAAATTTACTATTAACGAATTTTTACTGCCACATTTCGTGACACATAACAATAAAATGGGCCGGAATTCAAGAACAACGTGGTTATGGAATATAAAATTGTTATCTGTTAAGTTCAATATTTCGTTTATTATATAGTGCTACCATGAATAAATGCTACAACTTCCATTTATCCCATCTTTATTACCTTCACTATTTTAGTGGAATATAATCAAACCAACATGAATTAAGTTTTAATTGGCTACTTCTTTTAGATTCAGCAAGTCGAAATAATAAGTAATAAAAATTAAATATAATAATAACAGTTAATTGGGTAAAAATGACAGAAGCACTATCTAAATAAAATAACTACTGATCACACAGAAGGTACTTTTCCTGGCATTTTCTAAACTGATTCTACCGTTGATTAAAACTTTAAAAAAATAACAAATTGTGTTTTTTTACTGTTTCAAAACCTAATAGATATTTATAGATAAAGAAAAAGTAGCATATTTAACCTCTGTGGACGAGTGGCGTAAACACCAGTTTTCAAGGTATAGCCATCTCGAGTTCCCGGGTTCGATTCCCGGACGGGTCAATGTAGAAAAACTACTTTTTCTAAATTTTCCCATGTCTGGGTGTTTGTGTGCCTTCGTTGTTTCTGATACCCATACCTCTAGTGCTTTAACTTCTTACACTGGGATCGGAGCAATGTATATGATGTTATCCCTATCTATATATGTGTATATGTATTTACTTGTACATAATCGCTAACTATTTCTATTTACTCTATGTTTCTATTTTTTTCATTAGCCACATAATTTTATTTCTTTGTCACGAACAAAACACTATTGTGTTGTATTTTTGTATACAAGATTTTATGTAAAGAGTTTATGTAATACAAGATGTATACGATGTTGTATACGGAGTAGTATTAATGGCAGCGCTTACGAGGAATGATCTAACGATTATAAGCGATGGTCAGACTACTGATAGTAATCTCGACACGCCCAGACTTACACACAAAGGGGCAGCATTAGTATTAGTAACGAGTTGGATCTTGTACTACTAATATCCCATTTGTATTGAACTTCCTACTGTCATGATGTTATATTAAACGGAGTTTTTATTTTTTTGACGTTACATTTCTGAACAATTTTATTTAAAAAAATATCTTGTCACAATTTTCGATACAAGGGTAGACAGAGGTCTATTCTAGACATTTAAGTCCCTTTGACTCACCGAAGATATTTTCGGGACGTGACAGGTGGTGAGCCCGTTGCTGTCTTTATGTCCAAGCCAACGATAAAATTCGTACATAAGTTTTGAAAAATACCTCTGTACGAACCTGCCACCTGGGGATCGAACTCGGGTCTCTTGACTCGAAATTCCGATCACCCAACCTCTTGGCTATGGCGAGCGGTGCCCGCTTTTTAAGTGTTTCGAAATAGGAAGCCAGTTACTGGCTACATGCTTTACCATCAAGTTACCTTGGTACATTACTGGATAGCGAAAGTTTACGAATATAGGAATACGATTGGGAGCATCGATTTGCCAACCACATTGATGTACTTGTGGCAGCGACGTGACGAGTTAGGACCTCCATGGACTTTCATGCCAAAAAAATGCCGGCAGACTGTCTCGTCACGGCTCCTTGAATGAAATCATCCGTAGAGCTCTTGTTTCCATAAATATTGCGGCATCAGAGGCAGTTGGATTGGGTAAATGGCGTAAATATGAATATTAACATAATTTTGTTTCTGTAAATAAAAAATTTGTACACATAAAAACTATTTTGTTGTTTTAAAATTTCGATACCATGTCACAATTAGTTATTAATATTGAAAGAAAAGTGAAATATTTTATTCCTATCAAATGTTATCGCTATACTCTGAGTCCTTTCTAAGGATATCTCATCGATAAATTAAGGTATGGAAGTGAGATAAGAGTTGATATTCAAATTGAATACCTTTGACATTTTCAGATTACAAACATCACCGATGCCGCAGTGCTAAGACTTAAATCTTAAGGACAAAGAAAATCGAAATAAGGATACGCCAACTTTTAAACAATTTAATTTATAAAAAGGTACAGTAGTTTTATATGTACTGCACATATATATATATATATATATATATATATATATATATATATATATATATATATATATATATATATATATATATATATATATATATATATATATATATATATATATATATATATATATATATATATATATATATATATATATATATATATATATATATATATATATATATGTGCAGTACATATATATATATAATTGTAATATTCTTTGTAATATTAAAAAAAGTTAAATTCAAAGGTTAAAAAGGTAAGATATGAATTAATTTTCTACTTGGCAGTAGGCAATGACCAAAACTATACCGCCGCCTACATAAAAACCTCTAATAATTCTTTACAGAAACAAGTGACAACAAAAAAATCCCTTTAATTTCTGCACTTTTTTATATATCCTTAACCTAACAAAATGGTAAAAAAAATTATTTATCGTACTAAATAAAAAAATTACTCGTACTAAAAAAAAAACAACACCCGTCCAAATTTAATAATTTATGATCTTATCCATCTAATACTTACGATCTTATTGTACATATCACGGCAATGCACTTACGATCTCGCTGTCTCTATTCGTCGTGCTATCTTTATACAATTTGTTACCCTTATCAAGAATTAAATGCGTTTTAGGCCTTCACTAGCAAGTTTTTATTTTTATAAATTACGTTACATGTGACTGAATACGCCGACTGAACTATGAACAGGTGAAAGCTTTTTATGACACCCATTTATCGGACATCTATTAATTTGTTCCTTGCGTATGTATGTTATCCGTCGAAACCGATGTAATGAATCGGCGTACATGTTTGAAGAAGTAAACTCAGGACTTTCAAAATGTAACGAACATAGAAAGCATTTTTGTGTGAGTTTTGGAACAACATTGCAATGTGATCTAATTTTGTTTCAAACTATTTTTAATAACCTTGAGCCACTAGAGGCTATCCCGCGCATGAATTACGGCAGTACAAAAGCATAATTTTATAAATAAATTTATTTGTATTAGGTACAAAATAAAATTATCGGTACTAATGGATAACTACAAATAATCTTTGGTTGCTGTTTAATGATTTTACCATTCGAGCTACTACGGTAAAATTCATATTTATTTGTAGTGTATATATATATATATATATATATATATATATATATATATATATATATATATATATATATATATATATATATATATATATATATATATATATATATATATATATATATATATATATATATATATATATATATATATATATATATATATATATATATATATATATATATATATATATATATATATATAGATATATATATATATATATATATATATACATATATATATATATATATATATATATATATATATATATATATATATATATATATATATATATATATATATATATATATATAGATATAGATATATAGATATAGATATATATAGATATAATATATCATCATATATAATATCTAGATTTTAAAAGATTTTTGCTTTAATTGATTTTTAAGTATTACAGGAAAGTTAGTAAAAAAGTATTACATATCATTTATTAAATATGAAAACTTGCAATATATCCTGTGACTTAATCAAGCTACAACAATACTGCTGAAACAGGACACAAAACAGGACATAAAATATTGTTTATTTCTGCAAAATGTCATAAATTATAGAACAGTAATTCACTTTACGCTTTAACAAATATTTTTATTGCTATAGGAAGTAGTAATATATGTATTAATTTAGAATAATTTGACCAGGTAATTTGACGAAATATTGTATTAATAGAATTTTTGGTTTTTAATTACTTTAGTTGCTCATCAACCCTTTGCGTAAATTGGAATCAAATGTTCCCCGTGTAATATATGTTTTTCTTCTTGACTCAACATCGCACCTGTTACGTCTTGTATATATATTGTATATGTATATATACTGTGAACACTTGGTACACCAAAGTTGTCACAATATACCGATATATTATTTTGCCATATCGGAATAGTCACGATAGCCGAGGGGTTGGGTGTTCGAATTTTGAGTCAAGAGACCCGAGTTCGAAACTCAGGTGGCAGGCTCGTACCAATCGGTTTTGCAAAAACTTATGTAAGAATTACATCGTTGGCTTGGCCATAAAGACGGCGACGGGCTCATCACATGTCACGTTGTACCGAAAATATCTTCGGTGGATGGTGGGTCGAAGGGACTTAACTGTCTAGACTAGACATCTGTCTACCCCTGTATTGGGAATTGCTTGAAGATATTTATTTATTTATATTATTTTGATTGCAAGTAATCATTTAAAACTATAGAATATACTAAGTAAAAATAAATGTTTTTATTTAGACATTTTAAATTAGTTTGTATATTGTTAAGGAACATGTTAGATTGTATAATGTTTTTGATATATTTAAAAATCAATCAAATCATAAACATATTAATTTCATTTAATAAGAATGCAAATGCAACAGAGTTTAACTTCGCAATAGTGTACGTTTACTACATCTACTACTTTGTTTGTCTTTACACAACTCCCAATACTGAGGAAGTCCGAGGTCAAGACAATTTAGTCCCTTTACACCAAATTTTACCTAAACTTATTTAGGACAACGTGACAGGTAGTGAATATGACGCCATCTTTGTATCGCCAATCACACATAATACGATTCATACACAAGTTTCGAAAAACTCATTGCTTTAAGCCTTCCCCTGGGGATCAAGATCGGGTCTCTTTATTTGAATTCCAATCCCACATTTTTTTCTCAAAATACACACTTTACAAATTAAATCTTACGCCATTATCCATCTACAATACGTATAGACGAAGACTTGCGGATGAACTTTTCCTACTTACTTACTATACTTACTATACTTCGCTATGATATGGAAGAGCGATGTCTCCTGGCACAGGCATTATTTTTGCTTAAAAGGAGACACCGGATAATTGTAACCATATGTGTGTGTTCTCTGTGTTTACGTAAATAAAGATATTTTTATTTTATTATTTATTTATCTGCTAGTTACATATTACTTATTAACATAAAAGAAATAAGAACATACGAATTACTTAACATACGAATAGTAGTTTCATTAAAAATTAAAAAAAAAACTAAATGATAGATCGTAGACGTAGATCTTAATTATATGATATTTTTATATCATTATACAAGTCTTCCTGGTCAATTTTTCCCCGACGCCTAGGGTCGGAAGTTGTTGATTGCGCAGGATATATCCAAGTGATTAAATGTAGCGTGGTCATCGGACGTAACGTGACACTTAATAATAACCAAGTAAGAATCAGATTGATTATCAGAAACAAGATCTTCACATAGCATAATTTTGTGTTTTTTAAATGGACGTAAAAATCAAATGTTTGCTTTTGAGCATAAAGGCATTGCTAATTTAAAATTAATTTATTTCCTGTAGGCCTGTTACTCGAAAACATATAGTATAAGCAGATACCAAAATATAATAAAAAGCATGCAAACATTCATATACGTACATGCACATGTACTATTATATATGAAAAATGTAATAAATAAAATATTATATGTCATTCGTACTTTATACCTAGTCAGGTCATAAATTCTGTCACATGTTTAATCTAAAATAATTAAAACATGTTTATTCATTATGTAATTATTTATATACCAAAATGAACTTAACAAAACATAGATTCTTATGACACTAAAGTTTATTCAAAATGACCTCCGTGATTTTGAATACATGCCTTCAATCTGTGCGGCCAGTCGTCTATCGCAGCACGAACGAGGTCCATGTCAATATCGGCGGCTACCTTAATCAAGGATGTCTTGAGTGACTCCAAATTGGTATGAGGCTTTGAGCACGCCTTTTCCTCCAAGTGTTGCCATATCTTTTAATATAAAGGATTCAAATCTGGACTGGAGGAGGGCCAGTCTTCGTGCCCAATGAAGTCGATTTCACGCGCCGCCAGCCAGTCTTGTGTGCTCTTCGCTCTATGAGCTGGCGCCGAATCTTGTTAGAATACCCAGTGCCTGTTATTGAATATGGTATGAGAAACAGGTTCCACAAGGTTCGTCAGGACTGTATTTTGATACACAACTGCATTCGTTTTTACACCTTTCTCGCAAAATTGTACCTCTGTTAAGCCCCGATAAAAAACTCCCAACCATACCATGAGCGAGGATGGAAAATGACATCGTTGGACACGCGGAAAACGGTTGCTCGCTTCTTCACTACAGTGTGCGTACACCTTATCGTTTTGTTTGTTGTAGATCTCTTCTACGGTAAAAAATTTTCATCAAAAAAAAGAATTTCCCGATATTTTATTCCCGCGTACCGCTTAAACAAAGCGTGGCATCTCTTCAGTCTCAGGTGCATTAGACGAGCATTCAAACAATGTCCTGTTTTTCTTCGATATATATAAGTCATACTTATATATATATATATATATATATATATATATATATATATATATATATATATATATATATATATATATATATATATATATATATATATATATATATATATATATATATATATATATATATATATATATATACCTTGTCTCTAAAATAATAAGGGCGTGTTTCAATTGAGCACGTTGAGCGAATGAGTGAAGACCGAATTTTGAAGAAAATTAATATTAAAAGGTGTTGATGTAGGCCGAAACTAATTTTCGAAGACCATGTGAACAGATTGCTCGAAGAGGGGTCAAGAGTAGATAGAGTAAAGACTGTACTCAGATAAGAGTAGGGAAGAGGGACCTGGGATAGAAGTGCATGTATAAAAAAAATTATGAATTTGAAAGAATCGAAAGAGGTATGGCGATCTGTTCTCTCTGAACACCCCACCAGGAACTGTGCGTGAAGATAAGTAAGTATTTTATGATTACATTTGCCAATAATGTATGTAGTGTCCGTGAAAAAATAATATCTTAATAATTTTGTTTTGTAATTTTGATGTATTGACGTTCGCTTTTTGAAACAAAAAGCGAACGTCAATACATCAAAACTAGTCACTTTACACCATAATGAACTTCGATTTCTCGCCATGACAGTTTCCACGTCACTTTACTTCCGTCGTAATCGATATTTTTCACCAAAATTGTAGAGAAGTGTCAGTTTTGGACATTCGAGCAAAGCAGTATAGAAGTGTCGCTTTTTGGAGACGAAACCATATAAGTCAAGGTAACGTAGAATGACATCAGAGATATAAATTGTATCACGTATCATGGATAATATAGTGTTTTTTGTGTTATACTCAACATTGTTGACAAAATACCTAGGCTAAGAGGAATAATATCTTATATTTGAGGTGTAAACAGCAAAAAAAACATGTTGACAATATTAATATTATTAGAAATATATATAAAACTATGTTGAGATGAGAGAAAAAATCATCAATTTTTATGATTACAAACTTACGTTATATTTACTTTTCAAAGTTAAAATGTTAATAGTTATAATAAATCTAAGCTAACAGTATAACTAACTGAAAATAAGCTTTAAATTCCATAAAATTCCATAAAATACATAATACGATCTTACCCGAGTACAAGTAGCAATGTGGACTCTGTAGGGTACAGTAAAATTATGGCAGAGGGGGCGAATTAATTAGTTAAATAGGTAATTATCAAAGAAGTATTAAAAAGTAAAACACAAAAAAAATCAAAATAAAACTAAAAATTCTATTTTTATTACATTACTTATATTTCTTATTTTTACATTTATTATAGATTAGTACATACATTATGGAAAAATGAATAACTTTGCTGATTTTAACGAAAGTTTTTATTTCTTGCTCGTCGTCAGACAGTTTTATGAGCGCGGATAGTGAATCTTCTGGAATATTGACACTGCATGATCAGTTATCCTCAATCTGTACTCCTCACTCTAATAACCTTAACATTGCGCACATAAATGTTCAAAGTGTTCCTAGTCACTACTCTGATCTTCTAGCATCCATTAACAGTAACTACCTTGATGCACTTCTGATCTCCGAGACCTTCCTTAAACCTTCTCTTTTATCTACACAGTTCGCATTACCCGGTTATGTTCTTATCAGAAATGATCGAGTAGGTAAAGGCTGCGGTGGTGTCACTATCTACCTTCGCACTGATATTCCCTACAAAGTCGTATGCGCGTCTCCTTCTGAGTATTCTGGTTCTGCCGAGTACTTATTCCTTGAAATATCTCTAAACAAATTAAAAATTTTACTTTCAGTATTTTACAGTCCCAATCTATCTATTGACTACTTTGATGACCTGGATAAAGTTTTTACTGATCTTTTACCCTTATGTGACCATATAATTTTGATGGGTGATTTCAATACATGTTTGTTAAAAAATGATTTCCGTGCTTCCCGCCTAACATCTCTTTTACATTCTTTCAACTTACAGCTCTTACCTCTTTCAGCCACTCATCATTTTCCTAATTGCATTCCGTCACTCCTCGATCTGATGATTGTTTCATCTCCCGATAGCGTTATCTCTCATGGCCAAATAACTGCTTCCTTTTCTCACCATGACCTGGTCTATCTTTTCTATCGCATTCGAGCTCCTAAGCGTGAATCACAATATCTTCTTCTTCGTAGTTATAAGGGCATAGACTTAGAAGCATTGCAGCGTGATGCTGCTAACATAGACTGGACTTCAATACTAAATAGTAAAAGTGTTAATGAAAAGGTTAGTTTTTTCACAAAAAATATATTAACATTGTTTGATAAGCATGCGCCGATCCGAAGTGTCAGAGTTAAGCGAAATCCTGCGCCATGGCTCACTAAAAATATAAAGGAATTTATGGGTCTCCGTGATAAAGCCAAAAGAAGATACAAACGTTGTACTTCTGATAAAAATTTGAAATATTTTAAGGTGTTTCGAAATCGCTGCAATCGTTTGTGTAGAGATGCAAAGAGACGCTATTTTCACGATTCTCTCATAAATCAAAGTCTATCTGATGTATGGAGATTCCTCAAATCTAATGGTATCGGTAAGCCTCCTAGTGTGGTATGTAGGGATATTGATTTTAACGATCTTAACAAATATTTTTCTCAATCTTCTTCAATCTTAGTTCCCTATATCAAGTCCCTAACACTGCGTGCTCTATCTGACTTGCCGAAACCATCCTCATTGGCTCTCAAGTGGCTCCCACTACGTTTTCGAAGGAACACTAGAATTTTATGCTTGCTCTTTAATATCCTTTATTATCCAACGTCGCCATCTTACCTTCGCGAGCGTTTCACATTCGCCCGTCCATCTTCTGTGACCACCTAAAAACCCTTCTAAAATTCCCAGCCCATAAAAGTGCGTCTTATTCCGATTCCTTTACAGTTCATGCAGTTAGGTTATGGAACTCGCTTCCGTCAAACATTCGCGACTCTAAATCTATTTCAACCTTTTAAAGAAGAGTTAAGGATCACTATCTCAAATTGGCTGTATGAATAGTATAGATCTCCTATTATTTATATTTCGATGTGTGTATGTATGTATGTATATATGTATGTATTTATGTGTATATATGTATGTATATTTATGTGTATTATGTATTATGTTTGTAATATGTAATGATATTGTATTTATTATTATATTTTACACGCTAGTCTACCATTTTGTCACCCATTTCCAGTCACAGGTCTGCTGGAAGAGATTTCTAAAGAAATAAGCAGGGCCTTTGTACAAATTTCATGTTGTGATTATATTGTTAACTTTGTCTATATTGTGTACATAAAATATTAAATAAATAAAAATAAAAAATACAAACGTAATTACAAAAATTTAATCTGTAAATGTTATTATTACACAACAATAGTATTAATAATTAACTATCAATTATTTACACAAAATTCATATATAAAATTTGGAACAAATGTCACAGGTTCATAAATAATTTATTGGCATTATAAAAATACTCTTGCAACTCTTTTCTATCAGTAATTATATATTAACTGAGGTCAATACGTATTCACAGGGTGGAGCTCGTACTTTATTTACCTTTATTTATAACACCTTTTTTTATAATCATACATAAATTATACAAAAGCGTAAAGATATAATGCGATGCGAGGCAAGATAGTCACTAATTTGAATTTAATTCTATGCCTCCCGTTTTTTAACGGAAGCATAAAACATGTGTGAAAATTCTGGTCGGTCAAACTAGTCGCGTATGTTACTGTAATCCGGCAACATGTTTGATAAAGAAACACGTGACACACCAGATGTTTCCTTTGCCCTTTGATTTTTCTTAAGATTATGTAAATTTCTAATTTGATTACAATTTATGACACATCCGGAAGGATGTCAGTAAGTATACAATGTTGGAATTTATTTTTGTAACGCTGTTAATTAGATTCCTCTTAGCACTTATCTTATCAATTTTTGGGAATTATTTACTTATTTAACAGTATTGTACGAAAAATTATACAGATACTTTGGAGAATTTGCCAAAATCGCTACGTTTCTCAAGCACAGTACCAGATACTTCACGCGAATTCGAGTCTGTCAGCAGTCTGCTTAATTTTTGTCTGGTATTTTTTGCTATCTCAAAACCGAAACCCTAACTTATAAGTAGTAATTGTCATTATCGAATCGCATCTCATCCAAGACAGGGGATACAAAGGGGATTATTCTTTGGATTGGATTGGAAAGATACGGAAAACAATAGAAATTACCAAAATAATAATAGCATGTGATAACAATAGAATTTCTATTATCAACATTTATTTCCAAATCAATTATTAGTTAATAAAAAAACTTAACTAAATAGGAAATTTAAGACGACGTCCGTCGACTAGTGGCTAGCGTAAACACCGATTTTCAAGGTGTCGCCATCTCGAGGTCCCGGGTTCGATTCCCGGACGGGTCAGTGTAGAAAAACCAGTTTGTGTGTATGTGGTGTTTGTGGTGCCTTATTTGTTTACGATTCCCATACCACAAGTACTTTAGCTTCTTACATTGGGATCGGAGCAATGTATGTGATGTTGTCCCTATCTAAATATGTATTTATTATTATCATTATTAAATTTAAGCTTCGCGTTAGATCAGTAACTGACTCTGATTGCATTACCGTTTTTAAACTTTAAGAACTGATGTAATTTTTTATATCATGATAGAAAAATGTTACAAAATGGTGAAAAGAAGACTTTTTAACGGACTTACTTAAGATTCGGATATCCTATAAATGTATCTACAGAGCAATTAACTGCTACGTATCTTGAGGCAATTGGCGAGGTACTCTGTTACGGTACTTATCTCGATGATAACGATTATTGGCAGACATTAGCTTCTGTTGCTAGTGTGTTTACTTAAATTGCCTTGCTTCAGGTTGGTAGAATACTAAATGAAAATGATATTTTCTTTTGATAAAGGTTTTAATACTTTAACTTTAGAAAGCTACTCAAAAACACTCGGTGTATTATAGGATATGGCTTTTATTCTTGTGCTTAAAAATGTTCGACATTAATTTCGCATGGAACAAAATAAAAAGGTACGTACAAACTAAATATTCCTTAAGAAATACAGCGACAAAATTTTAGTACTCATTGATCTTTTCCGAAAGTAGTTTATCAGCCTTATTAATAATTTTGCTTGTTTTTCACTGACTACAAAGAAAGAGGTTATCAATTCGACATGTGGGTGTTTAATATTATTGAAACTGGCATATTTTTACATATTACGTTAATAAATCAGGACTTCCAAAAACAGTAAAACATTTTATAGGTATATAAAATTAAATGTATGTTAGAATTAATTAATGTTTGTCCACGCATTTCTCCGAAACTGTTAATTAAAAGAGTTGAAGTTTCGAGCAACAAACAATGAAAGAATAATTTATTGTTGTTATACCCAAACACCAGGACAGATACTTACCTATCCGTTCGTTTTCTCTATTCGCTACTTATCACGTGGTATGTATATGAGTAAGGGAATATGTCCATGTGTGAGAGTTGGTATACAGACCTAGGTCCACGTAGCCATAATAACTTTGCTTTTACTAAAGTAAGTTTTCCACTACTGGAGTAGAGGTAGAGCTCTCGACAATGCTGTCCTTTCGACCCAATTTTTACCGAAGTTTCTTTGAAACAACGTGACATGGACTGAGCATATCGCCATCTTACTGTCCAATCCAATTATATACTAAAAAGCAAGCAATATGGACTTAGATAATATTGTGAAAAAACAGAAATTAAACAATACTATAAATAATAATAATAAATAAATAAATATCTTCACGCAATTCCCAATACAAGGGTAGACAGAGGTCTAGTCTAGACTATTAAGTCCCTTTGACCCACCTTCCACCGAAGATATTTTCGGGACAACGTGACAGGTGGTGAGCCCGTCGCCGCCTTTATGTTCAAGCCAACGATACAGTTCGTACATAAGTTTTTGAAAAACATTGTTACGAGCCTGCCACTTGGGGATCGAACTCGAAATTACGACCACCTAACCACTCGGCTATCGTGACTAATATGTCATAATAATGACTAACAATACAAGAATGGAAAATATTGTTATTGTTAATAGTGATAGTTCCCACTCAACTAATCTAAAAAACTAAATAAAATATCGAGCAGAAAATGTTTTAAATAATATTTAATCAAACAGCATTTATGTTGATTTAATCATAAAGAATTATGATCAGCAAATAAAATAAAATTTACCATTGAATTAAATAACCTGTGCTTGTACAAAAAACATATTCTTTATCTTTTCTTCAGATCGAGCAGGCTGGACTTTTTTCTTAGAGTTCGATATCAGATACACCCATCGTGACAATGCTATCGAATCCTCTACACGTACATATCGAAATGGTAATGTACTGGCCGATGCATTCCTTGCCTTTGTAAATATAAATAATGTTGATGAGGTGGGCGAAACCCCCATTGATATACATTCAAACTGATTGTCAATATTATAAGTGTACCCGGTTTTTTAAAAGGTAGTATATTCCGTCTCTCGATGGGATACACGATAAATAAAAGTCAATGACATTGTATTTCTATACCGGTTTTAATTTTGTTTGTACTTACTTACTTATCTTTACGCACAATCCCTGACGGGGTAGCCAGAGAGAACAGATCGCCAAGTGTCACGATCCCTACATACTTCTTTCGCTTCTTTCAGATTCATTATCTTCTTCATACATGCACGTCGAGGTATCTGAGTACTCTTGACCCTCCCCTCTTCGAGCAATTTGCTCACATGGTCTTCGAAAGTTAGTCTTGGTCTACCTCGACCCCCTTTAATGTTAACTTTCGCGCTATATATTTTCTTCACCATTCGGTCTTCACTCATTCGCTCAACGTGCCCAAACCATCGAAGCACGCCCTTATCCATTTTTGAGACAAGGTCATCTCTCATATTGCGAATCTCTTCGTTTCGCTTTCGGTCGGCCACGGTAAGGCCGCACATTTTACGAAGAGATGGCATCTCCACTGCATTCAACCTACTTTTATGCTTCTTCTGGCATACCCAGGTTTCGCTGCCATATAACAAAGACGTTACCAACACTGCGTTATGTATTGCAAGGCGTGCACTTTTCACTACGCCTTGCCTTTTGACTAACGCAGTCAGGGCACCATTGACTTTGTTCCCGGCAGCGACACGCCTATCCACATCTAAATCACATCTTCCATCCCGGCTAAACGCACTCCCCAAGTATACAATTTCATTCACCTGTTCTAGACATTCCTGATTTACCCATATTTCACACTTCGTCTCTTTCAAGTACCAGAACCTTAGTTTTATTAGCATTCAAACGGAGACCTTTAATTTCACATTCTTCTTTCATACACGTGACTAATGTCTGCAGTTATGCCTCTGATGGTGCAATAAGAACTGCATCATCAGCATATTGCAGACAATTTACTTTAATATCACCCAATTTCACATCCAAACAACTATTTTTCAGCTTCTGTAAACAGCTGTCGAGATACAGTATAAACAGCCAGGAACACATGACACAACCCTGTTTTACGTAAAGTGACTGGACAGCCCTTAGCAATCGACCATCCACACCATACCCCGGCAACAGTTCCCACTTTTTCTTCCTTACAACCTTATCAAATGCTTTCTCAAGATCCACAAAAGCACAGAAAATCTTCTGCTTAGCAGCCAGAAGTTTCTCAAGATCACGTGGAGAGAAAACATTTGATCCGTGCATCCCCTTCCAGGTCTAAATCCGCGTTGTGCCGCCCATAAAAATCTTTCCGATTTCTCTTGCATCCTACGTGTCAAAACCTTCGAGTAACCTTTACTTGCTAAATTGGTCAAGCTGATCGCCCGATAGCACCCGCAGTCATAATGCGAACCTTTACCTTTGTATAAAGGCACAATGACCGCGGATCGCCAATCATCCGGGACAGCCCCCGTCCGCCAGCACAAATTGCACAGCAGATGAAAGCTGCTCCAGACGCGAGGCACACCATACCTGACCATTTCAGCAGTAACTCTGTCTAGTTCCGCAGCCTTACCACATTTCAAACTTCGAATCGCACATGCAATCTCTTTCATACTGATGACCTCAGTTTCATCGAGGTCCGAGTCTGGCGTACCAGTCATGGCGTCACCCCCGGATCCCTCCCTAAGATCATCACACGCATAAATCTCTCTATAAAATTCGCTCCATTGCTGCATGACGTATTTGTTCATTCTTAAGGCTGTCGCGCCACTCCGGGTCCTTCCAACCTCTTTCCAGAAGAGTTTGGAGTTCTCCATGAAGTTGTGCGACAACCTTTCATCCGCTTCCATTCTACTCCTTTCACGCAATTCCGCAATCAATGTTTTCGTGTGAGCTTTCTGGAGATTATATCTTTCTTTCCTCTTCTCTCTCATATCCTTATCATTACTAGAGGCCAAGTAGTCTAACCATGCTTTCTTCTTCTTATTAACTGCTTCTTTCACTTCGTCATTCCACCATGCATCACCCTTTTTACTACTACCTCTTTTCACAGATCCACACACGTCTTCCGCTGCACAAACCATTCCATCCCTAAGGCTCTGCCATATTTCGTCCACACATTCTTTCCTGACATCGATGATGTCAAGCATTTCGGCTACCCTTGCTTGATATTTATCCCTAGTGTCCGCATCCTGAAGCTTCCAGCTTCGGATGCTACCGACCGACTGTTGTTCTGGTATCGCCGTTCGGTGGCGCCAACCTGCGAACAGACCCCTAAATCTAGTTATCACTAGATAGTGATCCGTTCCCAAGTCAGCACCTCTGAACACTCGCGTATCCATCACCTGGTTTCGCAGACGGTCATCCACCAGGAATAAATCGATCATACTTCTCTCATTCACTCTTGTTCTAGTATACATATGGATTTTCTTGTGGCTTAACATAGTGTTTGTCACAAGAAGACCCTTTTCTTTGCATACAGCCAGTATAAGCTTGCCAGCATCGCTAACCCTTTTATCACCAAACATTCCAAGCACCGACTCGTACCCTGGCCGAGCGGTACCAACCCATCCATTCACATCACCACATACAACAATTCTTTCATTTCCCCTAACCAAATCTAGAACTTCTCTTACATTCTCCTAAAACTCCTCCAGCTCAGCCCTCGACGACGAAGCCACCAGCGCATAAACAGCCAAAAGGAATAACTTTGTCGAGAGAAGTCTTGAGTTCACAGCCTTAAGTTCAGCCATAACATCGACCAACCGAGACGACAGCAGCACCCCCACTCCCTGGTGGGCGCTCTCGCTATCCGGGACTCCGGACCATAGAGCTAACGCCCCGCCAGGGAGCTCTTCAGTACCACTGCCCTTCTGCTTGTTCTCCGACAAACACACGATCTAATTCTCTTTCTTAAATTATTTCAATCAACTCATTCGTCTTATCTTTCATGCCTCCTCTAAAATTCCACGTGCCAACTCTGCACTCCGTCCTCCACCTTCTGCCGTATCGGGCTGTGCGTGACGGGTGGCGGTCTCCATCGCCGCATTGCGCGCTGCATTCCACACGACGGGGACGAACTGGTGTGCGTCGCCTTGGGGGGACGCCCTAACCCTCGTTGGCATGGGTGCGCAGCTGAGTAGAATTGCAGCCCTGAAAAGGGCTGACAGAGGTCGCGACGTGCACGCTTCTGCAATGACCCCCTATTTTGTTTTTAAATAGGTATTTATGCGATTGACAAAATAAATACAATAAGTAATTTCATGAACTTTATCATATTAAAACGTAACCCGTTTTGAGAAATAAAACGTTTTATCATATATATGTATGTGTATATATATGTGTATGTTTTTTATGGCGGCTCGACAGCTTTATTAAAAATTATAGATTTTGGTAAACATTTGGTGGATGAATACCGAATATTAGCGTAGCGATATTTGCAAGTTGTTATAATGTTATGAGAGTGGTAATTGCTGGTAAGCAAAGCTTGTTTATCCTGGTACTTTAGTGTAATAAATCAAAGTAATTTCAAGCAAAGCAACAAAACAAAAAAATAATTAAAATAACAAAATAAAATTAGCTAATTTTTAATAAAATATTAGGCTATTATTATAAATTTTATACTTGATCCTTACTACTCGACCTAAAGCTATTTTAATCTTCGTAAAATAAAATCAATAAATTTGAATAAAAATATCATACTCAAACCATTGTAACCTTCGTCAATGTAACACCAATCCATTAAAGTTTAAAACCTTTTAAGGTCAATTTACTATATCTTGACCACCATAATCCACAGTACCCACAACATTGGTATTTACCCAAATTAAATTCCGACCGTAATTGATATAAATGGTTGTTTCTAATTGAGTATAATTGGAAGTGAAATGTGAAGCAGAGTGCATCAAGACCAAAATAAGTTTATATGTAAAAATTACTCCGTTAATATTAATACTAATAATCTCCGTTAATATTAATGTTAATATTAATAACCTTTGTGTAGTTTAATTCAATTATAAATAAAAAGTTGGTTCCTTTACGAGTTTGTGTTTAAAATTTGTCTTACCCTATTTTATTCCCTAATTGTTTATTATAAATAGTAATTGAATGATATTAAATGTTGATTTCGTGGTCGTTTTTTTTTTTGTTATTTTATAATATTTTAAATGAGAGTGAATTCGTGCTTCATTACTTTTTCTTTACTATCATTGCTTTAAAGTTATCTGCTGGTACTTTTTAAATGGCAAAGGGTTAAACCACGGTTTATATTATATCCATTTTTCTATAAAGGATAGGATTAATGAAAATTACTGTCACATCGACTCTGTTAATTTGTCCGTTTCTCGCGCCTCCAGAAGAGCTGCAGATCCGTTACTGGTCTTTAAGCGATGAGGAACTCCGATTGCCTCAACCACCACACCCTAAAAATCAAGACAATTTCATCTACTGAAAGCATTGATTCCGATTTTGATTATGATGATGGTTATTAGTGATGGTTATTAGTTTTTAATTCATTCACTTATTTACCACCTACTTCCATAAGGAAAATACCAGTTTATCTGAAGATTGATCCGAGTATTAGTAGACAAAAATATATAACAACTTTATAGCACCAACTCCACAAAAATATTTATTACGCAAATTTCATTATAACGCGCATTAATTGAGTCAAAGAAGCCATAAAAATATAGCAAATAAGTAATTTTAAGAGGTTTTGTTAAATATATAAACGGCTATGACTTTGACAAAATATTTATTATCCGTGGATTGGGTACACATGTTTAAAATCCATTTGATGTTGATTTTGAATGACAAAATTGTTATTTAAAACAGAAATTCTAATAAAATGCACGAAATTTTCTGTCCACAAATTTTATGAACAATTTATTTTCGTCATGTCTTCATAGTAAGCTGAACCCGTGACACGAACGCTTAAGTTAAAAACACTGTTTTTAAAGGTTCAATTGATCTTTAAGATTTAAATTGACAATTGAATACATTAGTATCTAATTTAAACATGGAAAAGGCCCTCCTACTGTGTCTGTGTCTTAACATTTGATACTTTGCATAAATTTTTAAACCCACCCGTCAGTTTAAATAATTCTGAAAAAATATTTATTATAAAGAAATGTAATGTACACTTAGAATGTACATTTGCATGAATATGCTTCTCGTATATGGAAGAACAAAATTGATATCATAAGCATAAAGATGTATACAAATATAAAAATCTTTTAAAGTAAACGATTTTATTTCGACCCAGAAAGCTTATTTTTATGCCTTAAACATTTCCATTTACGTGCACACTAGTTGTCCTTCTCCCGAGATACGTTGCTGATTTACTGTTGTCCCTACATTTAGAAACTTGGCAAATAAATTAACCTTATCCAAGTCGCCGTCAAATTGCATGCTTCCACAAGTATCTTCAGCATTGAACATGACCATCTCTTTTTGTGTACAAGCTATATAAATTTATATAGGAGTAAGTTCCCACCGCTTACAACATATTTCGGGGCCTTTATGAGAAGAGTGTAATATTTTCATATATGTATGTGATACACAAAATGTAATCAGTTCGTTTTTAAGACAGAAAATTTTTTATTCTTTGGGGATGCATATTTTCAGCAGTGGACTCTAGATAGGCTGTAAAGAAGGAGAAGAAGATTTCGATGAAGATGGATAAATTTGACCAAAAAAACACGCATCGTAAAATTATCTAAATATGTCTGTGTACAAATTCGTATGCATCAGTGCATACGAATTTGTACACAGACATATTTAGATCTAGCCATTTTAAGTTATTATATAAAAACAGCTTTAGAGAACAAGTAGAACTAAACTGGAGATGCTTAAAACAATATCTCATCTCGACACAAAAACCATTTTAAAATGCGAAATCTGTTCTAGACTATTTAATTTTATGACTTCAACGACAATCTCAAGTTGAAGATTTATAAAGTCACAATAGCCGAGTGGTTGGGTGGTTGGAATTTCGAGTAAAGAGACCCGAGTTCGATCCCCAGGTGGCAGTACCAATAAGTTTTTCAAAAACTTATGTACGAATTATATCGTTGGCTTACGTTGTCGCGAAAATATCTTCTGTGGAAGGTGGGTCAAAGGGACTTAATTGTCTAGACTAGACCTCTGTCTACCCCTGTATTGGTAATTGCTTGAAGATATTATTGATCCCTTGATGACGAGGCTGCTGGCTGTTTGACTTCCATGATTTATTAACTACATTTTTTTCTCAGTAAATTTCTTACCATATAAATATGAGAAGGCAGCTTGATGGTGGGTGAGACAAACTCGATCGAAGTGCATTATACCTAACGTCAGTTACACTGACCTTATGACATGGCCAAATTAATACATACATTCCTGATGGCAAATTAGAATTATAATAACTATGGCTAGATCTGGCTTTCATGATGGTTGGTGGAGCATATGCGTTTACCTCATCCGGATGGTAACTGGAGGGAGGAGACTCACAAGGCTGCGGCCGAAAGCCGCTCAACGGGGGAACGTGCTCCGCGGTAAATTGGTTGAGCACACCATATGATTGGTGGTGATGCCAAAATAAACACTAACATTGCGTCTGAAGTCGCAGCAGTCTGGCGAGGTGGAGGCGTTTATGGAGGACTTATTTAAGGGCCTGAGTGCCCGACTTTTTTCGACGTGTGCCCGACTTTATGTCGGGTTCGATGTGTATGACGTTCACTTTAGCTGGATTTGTCGTCGGCTTGTATGACTTTCACGAATTGACGTAGGCGACTTCGGTCGAAGTTTGTGCAAACGCACTACCAAGGGTCAAACCCTGTTTTACTGGTTCACCAGTTTTGTAATGGACTCTGGTCCTTACCTCTTAACATCACGTCCCTCATCGAGTGGAGCGCGTGAATAGTTGTAGGCGCTCATCGCATGCGGCGATGGTGAGATTTTTGTCATTGGAGCTGTATGCCTTTCCCACATAGTTTTGAAAAATTGTGGGAGGAGCGAAGACCTTTTATAAATAAATATCTTCACGTTCCCAATACAGGGGTAGACAGAGGTCTAGTCTAGGCAATTAAGTTCCGTCGACCCACCTTCCACCGAAGATATTTCCGGGACAACGTGACAGGTGGTGAGCCCGTCGCCGTCTTTATGTCCAAGCCAACGATATAATTCGTACATAAGTTCTTGAAAAACCCATTGGTACGAGCCTGCCACTTGGGGATCGAACTCGGGTCCCTCGACTCGAAATTCCGACCACCCAACCACTCGGCTATTGTGACCTTTTATCGGGTATTAATTAAATATAATGTGAACCCTATTCGAGCGAGAAGGGGTAATTTATTAATAATGAACCCTTTACACGAGGTAAAAAGGGGTATACTTTACTCCGAGACTTCTCGAGTGAGTTGGCCTTAGATAAGGAGAAAGCATTCAAACGGTTTACACCGCCACTAGTGAGTATTTATCAACGCCTAAAAGAACATGGTTATTAAAGAAACACAATGTAAAATGGGTCCCACCTAACATAACGATTACAATATAAAATTAAACGGCATTAACTTCAATATAAGAATGATCATAATGAAAGATAAATAAAAAGTTTTCTTAGTCATTACAAATATTTTATAAGCTATATTTATATATTGGTGAAAGCGAAACGTTACAATAGGAAGTATTGCCGTAAATTCGGAATTCTAACCCCGTAGATGTTTAGGGGTAGCAACAAGGTAGAAACAGTGGGCTGACCAACATTTAAAATCTTCTATAAACCAATGAAAAACTTCCCGTAGAATGCAAGCAATAAAGCTTTTTAAATGTGTAGTATACGTAATCAATTTTGGAAACAATCCAGATATGAATTTAAATTCGTATGGTTCTATTGGCTAATAAATTTTATATATTATCAACGACCATGGAAATAACATCCGTTTTAAGACTGCATATTTATTTTGTAAACGACAATAAAGGTTCAGTGTTGCCAAATGTAAACTCTTGTGTAATATACTTTTGCTAGATTTCCGAATTTAGGAGTTTTAAAGATCTTTCTTAAATAGACTTTAAGTTTAAATATCTCATAATTTATTGTTACCACTAACATTCGCATCATTTTGTGTAATATTTTCTGTATTATATTTATAATAATATATTTTATTGTAATTATTATATTGTAATATAATTTATGTATGAGTATATGTATATGTGTGTGTGTGTGTGTGTCTAACCATACCATAACGGGTCAAATGACCCATTTTAAAGTTATGCATTGATAACGCACGTATTACCTTATTACTTCTCCAAATTTAACTTACTGACTTTTTCTGACTAATTAAGTTTACTGTTCTTATACTATTTTTATAAATTTTTGTTTTGTTTATTTTGAGTAATAACTGTCGTATACCGTTATCTACCACATCGGGTATATATATATATATATATATATATATATATATATATATATATATATATATATATATATATATATATATATATATATATATATATATATATATATATATATATATATGTATATATATATATGTATATATATATATATATATATATATATATATATATATATATATATATATATATATATATATATATATATGTGTATATATGAATATATATGTCAGAACAAATCGTTAGAAAAAACAATATCATTATATATGGAGTTGAAGAAAATGAAAATTCAAGAGAAGATTTGCTAGAAAAAATAACGACAATGCATCAAAACAATTTGGAACATATAAAAGTAAACAAAAATTATATTAACAAAATTCATCGATTAGGTAAAAAGGAAACTGAGAGAGGAAAATCACGACCTATATTAATTTCATTCCTGAATCACTGGAAGAAAGAAGAAGTAATGTAAAGTGAAGAAGTGAAGAAATTAAAGTAAACAGGAAATATTTTAAACAGGTATTTATGGCAGATGATTACCCTAAAGAAGTATTTGAAGAAAGGAGATCATTATATCAACAAATGCTAGAGGAAAGAAGGTAAAGGTTATTACGCAATACTGAAATACGACAAACTAATTGTGAAAGAAAACATAAAAAACAAAGAAAAAAGAGAGCGGGAACCAACAGATTCACCAATTAACGATAAGCAATCTAGGAAATAATATGTAGCAAATTCATCAAAATTCAATAGGACAAATGCATTTGATGTAATGCGAGGTGGAACAGCTCCATTAATAGTCCTTGCACAATAAGAAAACCATTAACGGAAATATACAGCCATGTGGAACAGAACAACAATACATACGATATAAACTTTTTTAATAACCTTCCCAACCCGACTGGTCACCGTGGGGAATACGACCAACACCTCCTAGAGTATAATAAAAATAATAACAATAATTAGTCAAAGTCAAAGAAATGTAAAAGGAAACAATATTTTTTCATCGCCACTCTAAACACAAGAACGCTACGAACCAATGAAATGCTATTAGAGTTATAATTAGCCTCAGAACACATTAAATGGGATGTATAAGGCTTAAGTGAAGTAAGAAGAGTAGGAGAAAAATTGAAGAATATGAAAAATACATTTTATACTACTATGGAGAAACTGCAGAATTGTATGGAGTTGGATTCCTTGTAAATAATTATCTGAAAGAAAGTATTGAAGAATTTATGGGTATTTCAGAAAAAATTGCTTTACTAAACATAAAACCACCAGGGTATAAACCATTTACATGAATAATACAAATATATGCATCAACAGAAGTTGCCTCTGAAGAATTAAAAGACAAGTTCTATTCAGACTTGGAATATACGTTAGAGAAAGCACACAAAACAATAATCTTGATTGGTGATTTTAATAGCCAGATAGGTGGAAGACTTAATAACGAAGATTTAGTAATACGAAATTTTAAGTTAACTTAGCTTTAGAACACAATCTGAAAATTATGAACAGCTTTTACAGAAAAAATTCAAATAGAAAGTGGACCTGGATGTCCCCAAAATGAAAAATAACAAATGAAATAGACTACTTATAAATAAACCACAATACTTTGAGGATAAAGATACTATAAACAGTCTAAATTTTAGCACAAATCACCGCATGTTAAGAGGGAAAATGTATAGTGAAATGCCAAAACGGTCCAGAAAACATATAATGACAAAAATAATAAGGAAAGTAGCCAATTAGTACTGCCATTACCCCAAGAACTAATAAATAATCTAAAAATTAAAATTACAACATGTATGTCAATTGAAATTACAATACAAACAAGATACAATTAGAATAATATAATATTAGAAAAAGAATTAGTAAAATTAACAAAAATAACTACTTCAAGGACAAAGGGTTAGGATAAATTTGGAAATCATGCCATAAGCTTAATAAACAAAAGACAAGATTTGTTTAAGCACAGAAAGGAAAATAGGAATAAAATTACAGAAATAAGCAAACAAATAAGAGGAAGCATTCGAAAACATAGAAAGGAAATAAGAAGGGTTTGTCAGCCTTCAGCAGTATATAGTAAAAACAGGAGGGGTTAAAAAGTGTTCAAAAATCTGTCAGACAGCAAATTGTGGATACCAAATATAAAAAATAGGACATCTGGAGAGAAAGTCACAAAAAGGAAAGATATAACAGATGTAGCCACACAATTTTATACTGAACTATACAATGACATTGAAAATATGGCTATTGTAAATTTGTGTAAAGAAAATAAAGAAGTTATACCATATATATTAGAAAGTGAAGTGAAATTTGCCATATTATCTCAGAAAAACAATAAAGCTCCGGGAGATGACAAAATCACCAATGAGATTTTAAAAGGATGTTTTAAATATATTGTGAAGTTTTAACGTAGATATTTAATAGTATCCTAATGGAGGAAGTCATACCCGAACAATGGACAACATCTACCATCGTATTACTACATAAAAAAGGGGATTATAGACCTATCAGCTTACTACCAAACCTTTGCAAAGTTTTTTCAAAAATAATACTGAATCGTATTAGCAAAATATTAGATTACAATCAACCAAAGGAACAAGCTAGATTTCAAAGTGATTACTCTACCATAGACCGTACACATACAATAAAACAACTTATGGAAAAGAATAACAAATAACGAAAGTCATGATAGCCGAGTGGTTGGGTGGTCGGAATTTCGAGTCAATAGACCCGAGTTCGATCCCCAGTTGGTAGGCTCGTACCAATGGGTTTTTCAAAAACTTATGTACGAATATCGTTGGCTTGGACATAAAGGCGGCGACGGGCTCACCACCTGTCACGTTGTCCCGAAAATATCTTCGGTGAAAGGTGGGTCGAAGGGACTTAATTGTCTAGACTCGACCTCTGTCTACCCCTGTATTGGGAATTGCGTGAAGATATTATTATTATATTATAATAACGAATATGGTAAGAAATTGTTGTATTAAACAAGTAATTGTTCTTTGTAGACTACAACAAAGCATTTGATTCTATTAAGCATACCGAAATATGGAATGCTTTAAATTTTCAAGGAGTTCATCCAAAATATATTAGTTATTAGAGAAATTTATAAGAATACTACAGCTAAAGTAAGAACAGAGAGGGAGGGAAAAGTCTTCAGAATCAAAAGAGCCGTACGACAGGGAGACCCCCTATCACCAAAATTATTCTCTGCAGTGTTAGAACATATATTTGGAAAAATTAACTGGGAATCTTATGGTATTAATATAAACGGCGAGAGACTAATTCACTTAAGGTTTGCTGATGACTTGATTATATTAACTGAGAATTCTGTCGATCTACAAAGACAGCTACAAGAATTAGTAAATTACGGCACAGAAGTAGGCCTAACTATTAACTTACAAAAAACTAAACTGATGACAAACAATACAGAAAATTTGTTAGAAATTAATGGAGATGTTATAAAATATGTGGAAGACTACCCATATCTAGGTCAAGTTATTTCTCCAGTCAACCAAATGCAAAAGGAGATATTGAAAAGGATAAGTAACTCTTGGAAAAGGTACTGGTCTTACAAAGAAGTTATGAAAAAGCCACATACATTACCAGACAAAAAGGGAAAAGTTTTTAACAGCTGTATTCTACCTTGTTTGACTTATGGGTGTCAAACATGGGCACTTACAGATAATCAAAGGAAATCATTACAAGTTACCCAAAAAAAATGAAGAGAAGTATTTAAAATATAGCGTATACAAAATGAGAGAAAAAATATAACAGATGTTATTTATACTTTGAAGAAATCAAAATGGAAGTAGAAACAAGAGAAATAAATGGTCTGAAAATGTTATTATGTGGTACCCGCGAGATGGAAAAAGACGAAAAAGAAGACAAAATAAGAGATGGGAAGATGAAATCAGAGGAGCTGCAGGTACGACATGGCGAAGGAAATCCAGAGATATCTGATTAATTTCATGGCTGAAGAAAAAATATTACATACATATAAATGTTAAGTTGCATGAATTAATTTAATATGTACATGTAATGGATTTTTTTAATATCATATATTGACAGTATAAATGGCTATACAAAAAATTTTGATTTTGATATATCGGTCTGGGTTTTTTTGCGGTATCTTTGTTATTCTTAATATCAGAATATAATCGCTTTAGCTGCTTTGGGAACAGAGCAATGTATATGATACAGGCTATATTTAATTATTTTTTTATCTTTGGACGTTTTATCTGTGGGTAAATTCGTGTAAAAGTAAATGAAACATCTTTAAAGTTCTAAACGTCGGTTTGTGATTATATCTTAAAGAGTAGCTGTCAAAAATATTTTTGATTCATGATTAGAAAATAGACTATTTTGTAGTATTTTAATCTCTAAAGAATTTGCTACCTCCCATATTTAAGTTATGGAATATTATCTTCTTCTTCGATGTTACAAAGAAAGCAGAAGGTAATAAAAATACAGTTATCATGCATTAGAGTAGAAACTTTAAACATTGCTCTAAATTATTTTTAAGCGCATTCAAGACAATGTGAAACGAGTGCGACCTGTTTCTAATCCACTTTTGTAGCTTTTCAAATACTTAGGTGTCCTGTTAAGGCTGAAACGAACTATATATGTTTAAAAATGTCATACACCTTTATTTAAATTTATCTATAAACATTTGGCGATCAGTTCTTTCTGGCTACCCCGTCAGAATTGTGCGTGAACATAAGTAAGTAAGTATATGTAAACTTCAAAAATACAAAGTATTGCTCTTTTTATTTCATAGACTCCTTATGTTACCCCTGATGATAATGTTGTTATTGTTTATCATGATTCCTTAGTCAGATAAATTAAACTATTTTTCGAATACTTTCGTTTTGACTGTTTTGTCTTGACAATCTTCAAAATTATTGTAGTTCCAACTTCTTATTTTATGAATACGTCCTTATTCCGGATCCTTCTTTTCACTACTAGACGTACCATGTTAGTACTCTAAGATATTCCTATATATATGTAAAGAGAATCAAGAGCGCTTGTTAGTGGCTAGTTTGAAGGTGAAAAAGAAAAACAGAAACTAAAGAAAAGGAAAATAAAAGTGACAAGAGGAAAAGAAGTGAAAGTGTTAAACCTGAACTGTTAAAATAAAGAGCAGATATAAATATCAGCCTTTTATTCCAATCCCGGAACTCATAGCTTGTAGCAATATTTTTTGATTACTCACATGAACGTACAGTCTAATATTATCGCCGTTACATCACACAACGCTGCAATTATCCTCACCTCTCTTTAACCTTACCTCTATACTAACATCTTATAAATATTCACCGAGGATTTAGATGATTGAAACTCTCGCGGTTAGGCTTACGCATATACCGCAAGCGGCGACAAAGCAAATTGTTAAAAATATTAGCCATGAATATGGAATCTCTAGTTAAAATCTTATTGTTCGAGTCAATAATACAAATCGTACATACAAGTAAGTTTTAATAAAAATCATCGGTACGAGCCTTTCTCGTAAGTATCGAACTTGGGTCTCCCAATTCGAATTCCATCACCCAATCACACGACTAAGGTGGCATTATAGTAAAATAATCGTATTTGTTAATGTTTTCCCAAAATATATATTTTGCACTACAGTCGTTGGTTTGTATTAACCCTAACGCAGGTAATAGAAAGCGTTTTCGCAAATCTTGCAAGTTGAAAGTTTGTATCGTAGAGTTTCGGGCGACGCTCCTTATTCAGTTAGTTAAGCTTTCAGTTATGTGCCAGGCAGATATACAAGTTTGATCTTAGTTAATAGGATTTACTGACTTAATCTCAGTAGAGGATTAACTCTTAAAAACTAAGCCACAAACTGTTCATATATACAGAAAATTAATATTTAAAGGCATTTTTGGATGTATTATAAGATACATAGTGTTGTATGTAGATTTATTGAAGGTATTGCGGTTAATTTTATTACCGATTATTTTACACTGAAGGTATATGAATAAAGAATTAGTCTTGATCAATACGGCGTTTTACTACATGGTGACGGTGTTAAATATTAAATATAATTGTTAAAGTGCGATTCAATATGCAATGAGTGTCTTGTGGCAATAATAAATTGATTTTCGAGGGAAATATGGAACACGCCCGGCCACAGGCAGAATTAAGTTTGGAAGGCGGACCCGCCGCACCAGCCGACGCGTGGCGCAAGTAGTATCGCCAGTTTACTGTATTTTTAAAGGCTTCGGGTGTGCATAAAGAGAAAAGATGTTCAAACGAGTTTATTAGTTAACTTAATTGGGCATGCGGTCTACGATGTGTTTACAACTTTCAAATTCAACAAAGACCCCGAAATCACCGAAAACCTGGAGGATATCGAGACGGTTGTAAAAAAAATTTATGCTCACTTTAGTACAAAACAAAACGCATCCTTATCACGGTTCAAATTCTTCACAAGATCGCAGGATTTAGGCGAATCTATTGACGAGTGTATTACGTTACTAAAACTTCTGAGTCAGTGCTGTGAATTTAAGCATTTAGAAGAGGGTTTGATACGCGATAGAATTGTTTGTGGAGTAGCAGACAGTACTGTATGTGAGCGATTGCTAAGAGCGGTGGACCATACGTTGGATAAAGCAGTAAAAATCTGTCAAGCAAACGCGATATCCAGTAAGGAAAAACAACAAATAGAAGGAACAAAATCGGGAGTTACGGAGACGAGTACGCCGCGGTTTTCGGTAGATGCTGTGTCTGGTGGAGTGAAGTTGGGCGCTGGCACGAGCGGGCGCCTGTGGCGCGGCGAGCGCGAGGCGCAGATTCGGGACCGCGCCTCTCACCGCTTGTTATAATTGCTGAAATCATAGGTGCAATGATGGCTACAGTTGTCCAGCAAAAAATGTGATGTGTTTCATGTGTAATCAAAAAGGTCATTTTAAAAAGTGTTGTTATCAAAAAGTGCAGAGAAATGTATTAGAGTTACATGAAAATAGTGAATGTGTTACTGAGTGTAAAAGAAAACTATAAGCGCAAAAGGAATGACTCTAGGTGGTATGAAAACTTAATTCTTATTTGTAACGGACAAAAAGAACTTTTTAAATTAGATACGGGCTCTATCTATACATCCATTTAATAAATTGAGTTGCGACTGGTTTCGACTATTCCTTGTTACGTCCTGATAGCACAAGGGCACAATCGTTTTGTGGTAACTAAATATCAGTATTAGGTGAATGCGACTTGCTATGGAGTTATATAAATAATGCATACAAATTACTCTTTATTGTTACTAAGTATAATTGTCAAAGTGTTCTCGGAAAAAATGCCTGTGAAGAGTTAGGTATGATTAAGCGTATTAATTTTATAAATATTGCATGTTATGAAGATCTATTTCATTGCCGAGGTAAATTGCCGGGCCCGATAGGACTTACTTACAGAGTCTATTGGATAGGGCCCGACAAGTAGGCATAAAATTTAATCGCGATAAAAGTTTGAGTTTGGTGTGAAGGAATTTGCTTGGTCACATCTTTAGTGCACAAGGAATGCACATAGATAAAAATAAATTGAACGCTATCACAAATATGCCATCCCCGCACGACAAATCTTCCTTAGAAAGATTTTTAGGAATGGTTAACTATCTTTTTTTATAGAAAAGGGAGGTAAACGAGCAGGTGGCTCACGTGATGGTAAGCGATTACCGCCGCCCATGAACACCCGCAATATTAGAGGCATAGCAGATTCGTTGCCTTACTTAGAGTGTCCCCTCCCCCCCCCGACATGCTGGCCAACGTTTTAGCTTTAGAAAGGTTTCATCAATACGTTTTTGGCAGAGACGATGTAACAATAGAAACGGACCATAAGCCGTTACAGTCTCTTTTTAAAAAATCTTTAAATTCAGTGTTTTTGAAATTAAACTAATTTAAATTAAACCTTGTCGTGATTATAAAAACATTGTAGAAAAACAGTACAAGTCAAAAGCTATGTACGATCTGCACTCCAGACCTCTTCCTGAGCTGCAGGCCGGGCAAAAGGTAATTATAGCTGACGGAGGACAAAGGAAGCGTGCCCGTGTGCAGGCTCCCCGCGCCTCACAACCTATATCATATTCTGTAACCGAAACAGGAGGTAAATGGTATAGACGCAACAGACGTCATCTAATTTATACCGGTTCGCGGAGTAATCCATCTGGTATAATAGAAAAGCGTAGCGATTGTAATATTGTCCATCCAATGAATTTAGAGGTACAAGTCAGGTGTCGAAGGTGATAGGCCGGAAAATAAAATAGATAATGCCACCGCTCTTGCTTCAACGGCGACCACCATTAATGACACTTTTATATATCGCGAAATGGGGTCAGCAGCTCTCGTAGCAAAGAAAAAGCTAGGAGAAATGTGTCCTAAATAAAAAAAATATTGTTACTTAATTATATAAATAGGTATATTCACCACACTTGGCAAGCGGAATGGCGATCGCAGTACCAGACCACTCGCACCTCAGACGCTGTTGTCCATCTTCGGTCTGATTATTCTGATCTGATTTTTTAGAGATGGTTACCCCGGAGTGGCAATATTCTTACGCTATTACCACACGGTCACATAAAATGTTTTTACGGTATTATACGATGACTATTCTACGACGACGGTATTATAAGATGTAATTTTCTTTATTATTTCTATATACTTCTCTTAATTTGCATCTGCAAAGAAATTTTACCCAGTACTTAATGAGCACGAGGAACACAAAGAAGGGATTTTATGAAATTTCCACGAAATTCTCTACGTTGTAGATAATAGCGGCTACGTTTATTGTTTCATGAATGGCCGGCTTGATCGGGTCTGGACGCGATCTTGCGTGAAGTAGAGGACTATGCTTCTGCTTTCGCCTTATGATTAAGGTAACCTAAAGGGCGGGTTACTTGTCTCCTTTGTACAGACATCGGAGGGATAAAATATATTGCAGTTTGTCAGTATGACTACGGAATGCTAGAAAAGTAAAATTGATCTAAATCCGTTCAAGATATGCCGTCATATACATCCCACGGGAACCTTAATTCTTTAGGATAAATGTGCTGCAGTTTTTAATCTGGATGCTAAGATTTGTAACATTGAAAACCGCATCTAAAACCATTCAAAAGATTGTAAATAATTCAAAAACAAATATGACGTCCATTCTAACTTTACCTGTCAACTGTAGCATGACTCATACTGCTGCTGCTATAAACTGTATCTTTTGTATTCCTCGACCGATTTCAATAATGATTGCATCAGTTTTTAAGTTGGAAACATTGAACAATGGAAATAGAATCAAAATCCATTCGATAGTTTTAGCGTCAACTTTGAACCAATTCTTTCGGGGTCAGATACATCCTAGTAATCTATTCTAATTAGTTTGACTCAAATATCCATTACTTAATGTACAGACATGACTCCTCCTCTTCAATGTACACACAACAAAATCAATAGAATATTTGTACAAGTGCACTACTTATTCCGAAAATGAAATATCTTCCAGTAGTCCCATAGAGGAGAGATATATATTAAATGGCAAACTTAGTGCGAACGTTACTAAACTAAACATAGACTAATTTTTGCCAATTTCCAGATTACTTCTTAGGTTTATAAAGTTTCTTCACGATATTTTTATAATATACTGTTAAAAAAGGTAGATATATTGGTGTTAAAAAATTACTACAAAATTTTAAACAAATTTCCAAATTTAAGGAATTACCAAAAAAAAAGTTTCCCCAAAACACACTATAAAATAAAAAAATAGCTCTTAGATGGTACAGAAATTTCTAGTGAAAAATTTCTATTATTTATTTAAAATTAAAACTTACTAAACATAAAAGTCACGATAGCCGAGTGTTTAGGTGGTCGGGATTTCGAGTCAAGAGCAACGAGTTCGATCCCCAGGAGGCCAATGAGTTTAAAAAAAAAACTTATGTATGAATTATATCGTTGGCTTGTACGTAAAGGCGGCGACGGGCTCACCGCCTGTCATTTTGTCCCGAAAATATCTTCGGTGGAAGGCGGGTACTTCATTGTCTAGACTAGACCACTGTCAACCCCTCTATTGGGAATTGCGTGAAGATATTTATTTATTATTACGAAACATATAAATGTATTTTTTTAAAAAGGTTAAAATTTTAAATGTTTAATTAAATATTTTGACTTTCTTCCCGTGGGTATTTTAAGAAGGCACTAAGGGAAACAAGCGATGTGTAGCAACAGTTAACGATGTAAGCTTCTTGAGAAATAACAGACTTAAATAAATAAAAACCGTTAACAAAATACAGCATTTAAAGTATGAGGTATGTGGTACTGGTAAAAAGTCACGATATCCGAGTGGTTAGGTAGTCGGATTTTCGAGTCAAGAGACCCGAGTTGGATCCCCAGGTGGCAGGCTCGTACCAATGGGTTTTTCAAAAACATATGTACCAATTATATCGTCGGCTTGGACATAAAGACGGCGACAGGCTCACCACCTGTCACGTTATCCCGAAAATATCTTCAGTGGAGGTGTTAAAATTAATAATAAGAGCTTACTGTGCATTGCCAAGACAAACAACTTGTGTTTAATGGCACTATGTAATTAAATTGTAAATTAAAATGTATTTTGTGCAAAAAACAGAAATAAAAGAAAGAAAAAAGCACAGTTATCTATGGTCTAAAACACATGTTCACTGTCTATAAAACGTTTAGGTTATTACTTGCTTTATCATATGTGCTGCCAAATGCAGTATTATAACTATCCTGTCTTTTCTTTGTACCCTGTTTATTACCACAATTAAAAAATTACTTTAACATTAAAAAAAATTCCCGCTCGAGACAATTGTTTTTTAAAATAGTTCATTTATGTTTAAAAATATATTTGTTCGATTTTTTATCTATTACTACCACTAAACCTAAGGTATTTGAATAAGAAGTACGAAACGAAGATAAATTTCTATTAAAAAATATATCTTCTCGCTATTCCCAATAATGGTAGCCAGAGGTCTAGACAATTAAGTCCCTTCGACCCACCTTTCACCGCTGACATTTTGGCACAACGTGACAGATGATGAGCCTGTCGCCGTCTTTAGGTCCAAGCCAACGAAATAAATCGTACATATATTAAGAAATAAACTCATTGGTACGAGCCTTCTACCTGGGGATCGAACTTGGGTCTCTTGACTAGAATTCCGACTATTGTTACTTCGTAATTAAACATAATATGAATGAACTCGGCTATCTTAACCGGTTTATTCTACATTAATACACTCTTAATTCTAAAATTCTCTATTCTATGAATCGAGAAATAAAACATACAAGTGGATTCACAAGTACTAGCATATTCAATGGGCCTGTTGTTAATTGTTCAGAAATATAACCTGCGAGACGTAGGCCTCTACCGTAGAGAAGTGTATGCCATAATCGCCACGATTGGTAAGCAGATTCACGATCAATACCAGATACCTTGCACCTTAGACGCTGTCGTCACTGGTCTGTTAAATTTTTAGCCATATATTTGGGTGGTTATCGTGTCATCTGTCGGAAGCCAATTGTATTTTTTTGTTTTCTTTATTTTAATTATCTTCACGCACAGTCCCTGACGGGGTAACCAGAAAGAACAGATCGCCAGAGTCATGATACTTACATACCTCTTAATAATAATAATAATAATTGCATTTAACCGCTGGGTCATGCCAGTCCTGATTTATACCTTCGGCATACTCACACCGACCTTAGCGCCCTGGACCGAAAAGTCCGCACCGCTATGACGTCTCTCAGGATGCATCATCCAAGGTCGTCAGTAATGAGGCTGTACTTACCGCGAAAGCATGGCGGGCGAGGCTTTTTAAGCGCTCTCACCATGCACAATTGCGAGGTGTGCAGCCTCCGTAATTACTTGGCGAAATCAGATGATTCGTTCTACGCAGACGTCGTTAGGAGTGATAAAGGACTTACCCCTCTATCCTTGGCCGATGAGCTATGGCAGGACCCGGAAGTACAGAGCGTCTCCAACCGGGAGACGGTATGGAAGGAAAAAGAACTCCATGAGATGTTTTACAAGGCTCTACATGAGCCGTTCGTAGATACTGTCGCCTCCCTCAACTGGCTACATTTTGGTGACCTCTTTGGGGAAACCGAGGGTTTTGTCTGTGCGATACAGGATCAGGTTATTAAGACGAACAACTGTCGGAGATTCATCCTAAGGGCGATCTTGTCGAGCTTGTCGACATCCTGGGGAATCGCTTCGGCATGTCATATCCGGTTGTTCCATGCTTTCTAACTCTGAGTATCTGCATAGACACAACCTAGTAGCCAGGATTTTACACAAGGAGCTCGCTCTTAAATACGATCTCGTCGGACGGAAATTGCCTTACTATAAGTACTCTCCGGAGGCCGTGCACGAAAATGACCGCAACAGGCTCTATTGGGACCGGCCCATCATCACTGACAGGACGATTCTGGCAAATAAGCCTGATATCGGGTTGATGGACCGGGCACAGTCAAGGATATTTTTAGTGGACATTGCCATCCCATATGACGACAACCTCGTGAAAGCCGAAACAGACAAAAAGACGTAATATCTGGACCTGGCTCACGAGGTGATCGACATGTGGGGTGGTGTGCCCGCTGAAATGATTCCTATAGTTGTTTCTGCGAATGGGTTAATCCCAGTCAGCCTCTACGAATATCTGACGCGACTGGGACTCCGTGACGGACCACTCCGAGCTCAAATGCAGAAAGCGGTGCTCCTCGATACTGCCCGCATCGTCCGCCGGTTTCTCTCCCTGTCGCCCTTACCCTCGGCCGTCTGGTCTCCCCGGTCGAGGCCTTCCGTCTGGTTGGGTCTTAATATTTATTTATTATTTTTATGTATCGGGATCTATTACGTATATATTTTATAATACTTTATTTATTTTATTTTATGTATTTTTATTTTTATGTGTATAAAAACCCAACCAGACGAGAAAATATAATAATAATAATAATAAAATTTTGTTTCGGGCAAAGCCCATAGAGTACTATCATAACTTACAAACTAGTGTTAGTATTTTACAATCCTCTTTATTATTTTACATGGGTTTGAACTCATTTACATATGTATGGTGAGTCCCATCGGTCTGAAAATAATAAAAAATAAATACATATAGTGACAACATCACATACATTACTCCGATCCTAATGTAAGATGCTATAGCAATTGTGGTAAGGGAATCGGAAACAACCAAGGCACCACATGCAACTAATTTAAATGAAAATGTCAATTGATTTAACAAGACAAAAATATATTCTTACGCCGTATACTATTTATGTGCCACCACCTTTATGAAAAAATTATAATTAAACATAAAAATTATATAATATAAAACCCCAGTATTTAGTAAAGTGAACGCTAGACTGACGTCATCTAGTAACTAACGAACTAGTAACTGAGTAAGAAACAGATAAAATAAGGCATTATTGTTTTCGCCTATGAATTACTTAAAATAATTTTATTGTAACATTTTTATAATATTGAATTTCCGCAAAATAACTTGATTTCATTAACTGTAGACTGTTTAAACTATTTATTTTTAAGAACAATTATTTTTAACATGTTTAAGAATTCTCTTTTATAAATTGATTTTTATTTCCTAATTTTTATTTTAATTTATCTTGGGTCAACTTAATAAAATACTTGAAATATGTTTGATACTTGCACAATCCAATTCGTTAATTACTCCTTATTAATCTTTAAACTAAGTTACCCAATTCCTGAATACTTGAACTGGTCAATAATTTTTAATCAAGAAGTGCCATTACTGTGACAAAATTTAATGGAAATCATAAGTTTGTATCGCGCGAAGTTTAGCTTTACGTTGGAAAGTTCGGTCCCTGCGGCAATTCTCAAGTTAGACTATAATTTGCTGACGAGCACTTTCAAACTTTCATAGCAACATCTTGAGCGCAATTCAGGGCTTTTTCTACGTTAATTTATTGGTATGTTTAAGCAATTTATTTTGTATTAATATCGAACTGTAGATCTCATTATTCTTTATTTAAAACACAAATTTGCGAATTCATTGCCCGTCGAACTATATTTAAATGGAGAGGAACAGATTTGCTTACTTAATAACTAACTTTAGAGACCCGGGATCACCTAACTTTACAAGAAGTCAATCTATGGCGTTTTAATAATTTTATTTTTGAAATAATGGTTAATATTTTTTAAGTTAGTGAATTTCAGAGATGACGCCCATCTAGATAAAAATGGATATTTAACTTCAATATTTAAACACTAACACTTCAATATTTAAACTAAATAGAAAATTTAGTTTAAATATTGAAGTGAACTAAATATAATTTTTTTCGTTAACATATTCGATTATGAAAGTTGATTTTTGGTACAAATAGATAGCTCACGATATATTTCCTTTTAGACTATACTAATACGCAATGGGCATCTGCTGTGCCAGTACTTTAAGCGTTTTCATCTCTAAATTAGGGTTCAGTTCGCTCCGTAGTTTTTCAATAACATTTGAACGCCAGAGGTTCGTATAAGCAAGCATTTTATATAACTTCAATTAGCATTTTGCTTGGGATTTTCTGCTTGTGATCATTGAAACGTTTTAAGAAAGCAAATTCTAAAACTTTTTTAATTCAATGTAATCTCCTGCAGAGTTTGTATCGCACGCATCGAGTTCAAGCTGAAGTGTAGTAGAGCACGATCGTCAAACACTATATTGTTTGCAGTACTTATTTACCTTTTTATGTCTGCAGAATTTATGTTTACAATAAAAAAATGTATTTAAAAACTACAGAAATAATCGTCTGGTATCGTTAATTTAGTACCTCCTTTCTTTCTGTGGATGTCGTAAGAGTCGACATGTATTATACTCTGAACATACCAGATGATATTTCAGCTTTGGTTAATATATCTAATTTCTAAGTCAATTAGGAGTATTGTACATGTATCAAATTCGCCTTTTACGACACTCATCTTTTGAAACTTGTGCAATTACATATGTAACATATATTTGTTGTAATACTAATAAGTAAATAAAATATAGGAAATATAATTTATTTATTAGGACTCAAATTTATAAGCTAATATTGTCAAATTGTAACTAAAGTTTCTGTAGCTCTCACAAATAAATTTACAAAAACCGTCTAAAAACTTAAGCAAATAATGTCACAGGCATCAATTATATTTTGAGAGATAAAAAAACTAGATCCCACCATTACAAGGAGCAAATCGTAGAAAGTTTCGTAACGCAAATAATTGATTAGGTGCCCTGTCGTCAGGGAAGTCTCAGTTCTATTTAAGTTTCCTAAAAGGAAATGAAAGGAAATCAGGACCCACGCCTTCACAGGCTTTATCGAAACTTATCGGAATATTCTCTAGAAGGAAGCGGTAGTAGAGCATTTTATTAAATCGAGTTCTAGATACGATCAATGTTTCTTTCGATGTCTATTTATGAAACTGATAGAATTCATTTCCATTGCTCAATATAACATGTAACGGTAAAATTTAAATATTTTACTATTATATTAATAATATTTTATTCATTTACAACTCTTAGATTAGATAAGACGGGCTGATTTCCGCAACTTCATGTCAGAGCGCGTATTTTGCGTATGGGTAGGATTTTCTAAGCTTACTCGAGCCAACCTAACTCCTCGAGAAATCCCAGCGGCCCCTTGAAGTTTCTGGTAACCGCGTAGAGAGATCTCGGTGCATCGAGATGATTGGCCCTGAATCCCGCGACCGTTAGACACGTCAGTAAGAGTGTGCCGCCGACTCCTCCGCTTCACCTAAATTAAACAGATGCTTGTTAAATAGACCATGACCAGTTAAAGCACTAGTTACTTTCAGGATTTGGGGCTTATTCAGACGTAGGAGCATTTTAGTTACTCGACTATTGAATGCCGGTAGTGCTTATTTAGCTTACCTAAATTCTGGGTGGCTCACCCAGAGCCGTGCGCATGTAGTTGCCTCTTACGGTTACGTACCTGGGATCAAACGAAGCTAACGGGTAGGGGATGATGGGTTCCGGTCCCACCGGATGCGTACTGGATCCACCTGTAGCCAGTTCATCCGCCGCTTCGTTACTTTTAGGGCAGTTGTGACACTTTATCCACTGCAGAATTACTTTGTTGGATCTACATACATCATTTATCCTGTGGTAGCATTCGTAAATTTTCCCTGAGGTTATTTAGGTTTAGGGCGTGTAATACTGCCATTTACAACTCTTATTATATCCGAAATAGTGCATAGAATTAAAGATAAATTTTCGTTAACCCAATAACGCATAAGTATAATCTATAAAATAATCCTTGACGTAACAATAACCCATTCTATTAGTGAGGGAATAACCACAAAATCATATTTCGGAGTTAGTGAGGAACGGAAATTTTGTTCTATACTTATAAATCTGTACGAATTATATGCTATTTGGGGGATATAACAGTTATAATAACAATTTTGGTGCAACGAGGGTGTGAGCTTATTATGCTGTCCTATACACTCGATACGTCCCTTGCAACGGACAATGTTCAAAGAAAAGATTTTTTTTTTTGGTTATAGGGATCTAAGGTGCAATTTCTACGTCACATTCATAATGTTCTAATCACCCAATTAGTATACAATTTCCATTGCACGTTATAAGTTCTATTTGTTGTGTTTCAATAAGTATTTTAAATATTAACATAATTTTTTTCTGTAAATAAAGTATTGTTCAATAATAAAATAAGAAATTCACTCATTTATTAAAAATGTTAATTAAAATGTAGATCATCGGCAGAATTTAACAAGTACAGCCAAAATACGGATCTCTCCAATAAAGGGCTAAAAAGATTCAAGTTATATTTAGCCTTAGAATTAACTGTAAGAAGATACCTTTAGGCGTTTATTTTATTTTATAGAATTGACTGTAAGAAGATACCTTTAGGCGTTTATTTTAAGCTACGTAATACTTAAAGCGTAAAAAAATTAATGTGTAAATCTAAAGAAAATGTACGAGTACATAAAATAAATTTTTCAGCTATGGTTTCTTCATTCCACGAATGTTAGTTCCCTCAAAGATTGAATAAAAAGTTACCAGTTTAACAGGTTGAAATATTCTTTTCTCATCTAAAAAAATTGAGTGATCACTGAGTTTCTTGTATAACATCACTGGCTCACTCGTTGTTATTTAATTGTTATTACTGTTTAAAGTTTTACTGTTCAAAGCTTAAGATATAAATATTTCAGCAATTAATTAATTACTTAAACCATGATTGGAATTTTGTTTCGCCTGAAATCGCTTTCAAACTTTATATTCCAATTCTAGTATTAATTAATGCAGAAGTTGACTTCCAAGTCACATTGAAATTTAAAATAATGGTATTGGTACTTGTAGTTATTTCAAGGCTTACCGTTTGTAGAATACCAGTTTCTAATTAATTTTTTTAAATACAATTAATTCCTAACAGAATGGTTATTTCAAAAGATTATTTCATTTAATAAGAAGTTAATTTGAGACGGTGGTTTGGCGTTAAGAGCGTTGCCATGGTATGGCAAAGGTCGCCCGTTCGAATCCCGACCGTGACTATCGATTTTTTAAGTTTGTGATTAATTAAATCAAAAGTAATTTTTTAAATTAATCGTCTTAATAAGTACATCAGTTATTAACTCCTCAATTAGTGACATCGACAAACTGATGACTTTTGGGTAAATTATTTGTTTCATTAAGTTATCGAATTCATATTTTTTTAAACTCGTTATCTGTGTCGCATCGTTGAAAAGATACAAGTGCATTAATAAACATGCGACATTTTGGTACGAAAACAAAAAGTCCCAGGTAACAAATAGTTCTTAATATTAATAACAATTAATTTTATGTGTGTAACAAAAGAGCACAAGACCTTACAGTGAAAGTAAGTAATCAGTATCAGTAAAAAAAAGTAATATAATTCATAATCTCAGCTATTTCGATCAAGGCAACTAAAATTGTTTCCCTCAATAATGGTAGCTAAAGCGTCTCAAAAGGTCATAGAAGTAGACACCCCTAATTAATTAATCACCTCTAGTGGAACAACCCCAGTGAAATAATTGGTATTTGAAAGGACCTCCCGGACAGAGTAGGATAAAGCCAATTTGCAAATGGCTGCCAACTCTGATATTAACAAAAATATACATATCGTAGCAATAATTTACACCTTTTGACGACCGTACGACCCCCTTTTCCCTAGTTCACGTCTTCTATCCATTATTAGTTTAAATGAGGGAATCTTGCACATTTTAGTTTATACATTGTCACCCTTATTAATAAACACAGGTTTGATCAAGATTAATTCCGTATAAATAGTAGTAGTAGAGTAGGGAGGGTGTAAACTAATCGGAATTTTCTTTCAGTATAAAAGTTAAACCACTTAGTTTAGCGACAACTTAGCATAGAATAATCGTATGTAGATAGTATAACCGTATATAGAGAGTATATAATTACTACGTTTTACTATAATATTTCATGGCTAATTAAGCACGCGGTTTATATTTAAATTGTAATTCATACTTCGGAAGCTTCGCTTTATTATTCGTGCAGTCAAATGGATTGAGGTTATTTTGTTGATGATCTTCCTTTTCTTTCTTGCTGGTCTGCTTAGACGATGATGTCAATGCTCCAATAACCTCTAACGGTGGTGATTTTAGTCGACAACAGATCTCATTTTCAGGTCAGCACGTTGCTCTGACTGAACCATGTAACCAGATTAGATATGTCGCAGTCTTTCTCAGTATTTGACTTTCATTGGTTTGTTAATATATGATTGCAAGCAATTTGGTTAATAGGTCTGGTAATCATTCTAAACTTATTCCCTTTAAACCCTGAGGAGCTTACAATGAAAAATAAATTATTACAAATGAATAAGAATCGGAGTGACGATAGCCGAGTGGTTGGGTGGTCGGAATTTCGAATCAAGAGACCCGAGTTCGATCCCCAGATAGCAGGCTCGTACTAATGGATTTTTCAAAACTTATGTACGAATTATATCGTTGGCTTGAAAAAAAGACGGCGATGGGCTCACCACCTGACACGTTGTCCCGAAAATATCTTCGGTGGAAGTTGGGTCAAAGGGACTTAATTGTCTAGACTGGACCTCTGTCTACCCCTGTATTGGGAATTGCGTGAAGATATTTATTTATTTATTTTATTTATTTTACAAATGAATAATAATCTGAGGAATAATCTAAAGGCTAATCTAGGGAATTCACAATGGCACACATCATCTAGCGTCAAGATCTTCATTGACTCTTTTTGCCTTTAAAATGAGTGGGTTGCCTTTTGTTAATAATATCACTACCGTGTGATTAGTATGCTTTTACTGCTGGATTAACAAGTCTAAGTGTAGCTTCTAATTACGCAAGAAATATTTTTTTGTGTGAAGACGAAAAAGAACGAATATTTTATACTTAGACATTTTTTTATATTTCAACTATATCAAATGTAATGTCAAAAAATCATTTATTTACGATACATACGATCATTTATTTAAATTTTTTAAATTATTAAAAAAATATCTTCATGCCGTTCCCAATACTGGGGTAGAGGTTTAGACAATTAAGTCCTTTCGACCCTCCTTTCATCGTAGACATTATTTTGGGACAACGTGACAAATGGTGAGCCAGTCGCCGTCTTAATGTCCAACGATATAAATCGACCATAAGTTTTGAAAAAAAAACATTACTACAAGCCTACCACCTGGGGATCGAACTCGGCTCTCTTGGCACGAATTCTGATCACCCAACGACTCGGTCATCGTGACGTTCTTAAATTATTGTTTATTCAAATTACATTATTTGCAATGTCATCTATTTCTTGCCAACAAAGGTTGAGCATCAAGGTATTTTAAAGATTTCATAATATGTGTCCAATTGAAAAATTTATATGATTGGTATAATTGTTTAATAGTAAAAATGTAACGTTTTGCTACATACCCTTAATTTCTTACGCTATGACCAGAATATACCACTTCCTTTCTTCCTGTGGGTGTCGTAAGAGGCGACTAAATGAAAAGCCTTGAAAATGCAATTGACTACTGAGAGTTAACAGGATTACCATCTCGAAAAATACTAATCCGAAATTCAACAGACCGGTCTCGGGCAGTGTCAATGTGTGACTGATATTGCCAAGGGATATTATCAAGTGGCAAGCGGAATTTCAATGAAGGAAAACGGCCTTGCCATGTGGTGGTATTTTACAGGCCGTTATGACAATGATCTATCATTTGTCTTAATTGGACAAGTAATATCATTGTTACAATAATGTGTAGCTTACCACGTAGAATAGTCAGTCGCCATCTGTCGGTAGCTAATTACTATTCTAGGCTTTGCCCTTTGTCACATCTTCCAAGACCCACGAAAAGAAAGGGAGTGAGAAGGAAGTAATAATTGCTATGTAGTTACGGTTCTAATGCCGTGAATTATTACTTACATTAAAATGTTACAGTGTGTTTGTTTAGATGTTGCATTCATATACGCTTTAGAAATATGTTTGAATAACTTCACGCCATTCCTAATGTAGGGGTCGACAGAGGTCTAGTCTAGACAATTTAGGCCCTTCGACCCACCTTCCACAGACGACATTTTTCGGGACAACGTGTCAGTTTTTTTTATACATATACGTTTGAAAAATATCTATAAAGTTTAACTGTCTAAGTTTAACATCTATATGTATTTCACAAGCGTATATAAAAATACTACATTTTATCAAAATATTTTTGAATAAATGAAGAACTTACAAAAATTAAAGGGAGTGTGTATATGAACACAATGTAAAACAACAAATAATGAATATGTGTACAATGTAAATCTTTAAAGTAATTCTTTGTATTTTATTGATTAATATACAAAAGCGTACGTTATGAACATAACAATTGATGGACGTCGTAATTAAAATCGTAACTCAGTCAAAAGTATCAAATACGCAGCTTGAGTAATTACAGATAATGGCTTTCATAATCTGAAACTCAAATAGCGATGTTGGCGATTCGGCCCCTGTTTGCACAGACGAGTCTTGATTTATTAATTAGCGCGTTCGGCAATATTACCTTTTGTCTACGCTTTCAATAATTCGACAGTAGGAGTTTGAAAATAGAATATTTTAACTGTCTCGCCTATTAAATTCGTGTAATGAAACAATGTTAATATATTAGTTTGTGTCATATAAATAGCAAGCTATTTAGAAGGTACCAATACTGAACATTCAATTCCTGTTTTCAAGAGCCTAATTATTTAGGGTACTGATTGCATTACGCGTGTCGCAGGTTCTAGTCAGCCATAGAACTAATGGCTAAAACACGAGACAAAAATATATATAATAACATTTATTGCAGCTCCGTCGGAATTCTTAAAGAGAATTAGTACTAAACTAACTAGTTTAGTAGAGTATAAGAAGTAACTTTTTGGAAAAAAATCAATAAAAGCTAAATAATCGTAGCAAGTGATTATTCTATAGTCTGTTAATGTAAAGTTTTAACGTAATAAATAATTCTTTCTGTTATATACTGAATCATTCTATGTATAGAATAATGGATTTCAGTATTTTAAGACCAGTTTGATGACCATCCCATTCTGACAAAAATAAAATAAATGTTCCTGAAATGGAAATATATATATATATATATATATATATATATATATATATATATATATATATATATATATATATATATATATATATATATATATATATATATATATATATATATATATATATATATATATATATATATATATATATATATATATATATATATATATATATATATATATATATATATATATATATATATTGAAACTTTCCTTATTAGGAATTATTAACATGTTCTTTTTTTTTAATTATTTTAATTAATATGTTGTTTTGTTTGTTGTACTTTTCCGATCACTTGAGCAGCTTCTTAAGAACTTAGAGCGTACACTTTAATATTTTGCTTATTATAGTATTTTACATTCGGTAAAAATTATCTCATCGGTAAAGAGGATATTTATGTGCCTTTCACTAGCGTATCGCGTCAGAAAACGTTTTGATCGATCCACTCTCTTTCATTGTAAAGATTGATTTAGGGCATGTCCTGTATATCGCCAAAAACACCGAGCTTCAGGTCTAGTTTAATAATACGCGACAGAGTCCTAGCGAGAATCTTCATTTCTTACGATAAGATTTTTTGAGTTTCGACAAATTCTGGCTTTAGCACCATTAACAGCCTTTATAGTTCTAACAGCACGCGGCCACCCCGATTCTTTTCGGTTTTCAACAGAGAAATTGTTGTTGTATCTGTTGATAGTATGATATACGAACATACGGCTGATGCCAAGCTTTTGAAGTGACTGGAATATAATCGACGGCTCCATACTCACTTTCTGCAAGACGATCACTGCAATCCTTTTTTCTTTAATACCCCGTTCCATATTGTAATTTGAGAAATGGCGCAGAATTGAAAGAAGTTTTTAAAATAATATACGTTTTAAAAATTCAAAACAATTAAAAAAGAAAAAAAACATTTTTTTTATGTAACAGTATTTATGGCCACTAACTAGTTACATACTGGGCGGGACTGGGAGCCTATAATATATTTTTCCATCGGTTACAACGGTCCTGTAGCACCTGCATCCATTAAAAAATTGCATATTTACATTCAATTAATTGAGTAAATGAATTTATTTAACAAACAGAAGTAGTGGTTCGATTTTTATAATTTGAGTAAGATATTGGTAAAATTTAAACATTGTCTACGTTATTACTACACTTCCATTGCAAGTTCAATCACATCATTCAGCTTTAGTGGACTGTGTACCTAATGGATTAGCCATTTGTCTGATTAGTAACATCAATAAATAACGAGCTGACGTACAGGGGGTCAAAGCGAATCATTGACTCATTAAAATTTAGGGGCGAAATACAAATAGAATTGCGAGTATGCAAGCCTCTGTGCATACTAATTAACCTGAGTAAATATTTGCAAGTCCTCACTGTTAGTTTATTACTCATATTAAACAAAGTCCTGAATCAACTTTGAAAGTGTAATATTATTGTAGAGACAATTTGTGGCTCGCCGACGTTAGAGGTGCGATGTTTGACGCAGCTTATTTACAGAATTTCATATATATTCATTAAAGAGGAGCAGGCCACAATAATTAAATTTGCTTATATTAACCGCAAAATTAAAAAACTCACAAATGTAAAAATAAATACATTTAAATAAAATTTCGGGTACAATACAACATAGTAGCAAAAGTATTCTGAGTCTCTTCTGACAAACCCCGGTTTCTCTGCCATGTTACAAAGTCAGTACGTATGGCAAGGCGTATGGCATTTTTACTTTACCCTGCCTTTTTTCCTAACGTAGACGGCACCATTGACATTGTTTCCGGCAGCCTACTCCTCTCCACATTTAAATTACGTCTTCCATCCCGGCTTCCCAAGTATACAATCTAATTCACCTGTCAGAGAAATTCTTAATTATTTTACACTACGATTTTTCTTCGTCCCTTTAAGATATCAGAATCATAGTTTTATTAGCATTGACGAACACGAAAACGAAAATTGATTGATGGTGCAATAAGCACTGCATCGTCAGCATACAGCAGACAATTTACTTTCATGTCACCCAATTTCACACCCAAACAACTCTCTTTTAGCTTCTGTAGACAGCTGCCGAGATACAATATGAATGCCGGTTTGAACGCTAATTTTTTTTTGAGTTGCAATAGCCTAATGGATTAGGGTGCGGACTGCGAAACATGACGTCGCAGGTTCGGGCCCCGCAATTCGAATATTGACGTAAACCAACTCCAGACACAAGCATTGCAGCTTAATTGGAGTGGTTAACAGGAATACTAGTAATATTATTCGGCATTGCTAGTAATATTTAAAAAAAAAACGCTAAAAATATAACTCATCAAAAACATACAACTATTACTCAGTAATTTGTTAGACTTTGAATATTAATATTGCTAGCATATAATTTATACGACTTAACAACATGTACACAAAAACAGTTATTACAGCATTTAACTTTATCAAAGTTAAAGCTCTATACGAAGACGTCACTTAATTATGGAGACACTGAAACATTTTTGTATATTCCGGAATTGAGGTTCAAAGGAGAACATGCGTTCATGTTAAGCAACAAATGCGAACTCACAAAATGTTAACTCGGAATGAATTATAAGCTCCACTCCGTCAACCCTGGGGAAATTAAAGTGTCTTGCTGCAACTTTAAGAAGTAGCTCAGGTACGCGAGTGCCCAGGGTTCTGTAGATAGGATGCAATAAATTATTCAATATGCTTCATTTTTGACAGTGGGCTGCATTCTTCAATTTTTCGTAAGTACGGACTTTTAGGTATTGCATTAATAATCCATGAATTTTACCGTATCATAATAATGCAAGTTTTAGGAATGTATTGCTGAGAAATTATGCTTATGCTTAAACTAGCGGCTTTCTGCGGTTTAACCCAGGTTGTAAGAAATTTTGCTTTAACAGTATACTTTATGGTTACAAAACATATTTGCTTTTCTTTATATAGCCTATCATACTACCATATTAATCTGAATTATAGGATATTTTAAGTTTAACTAAAACATGTATTACAGTAAAAAAAACTCGACTCGTACATGAAAATATTGTAAAATTAAATTAAATCTCAATACATAATGTTTAATTAAAAATTTCTTATTTACATAAACCTTAATGGATGTATATTAAAATACCAAGAACAACGGTGGTATCATATTTAAAAATGGATTTAGAAATCCAACACTCTAAAGTTGCACCAAATTGGTTGGCGAGGGTAAAGGAGAGTAAAATGGAAAATAAAAATTCAATATGCTAAAAGGTATTTGAAAGAGACGACGAAAGAACGAAGTGTGAGATTTGGGTAAATCAGGAATGTCTAGAACAGGTGAATGAAATTGTATACTCGGGGAGTGCGTTTAGCCGGGATGTGGACAGGCGTGTCCCTGCCGGGAACAAAGTCAATGGTGCCCTGACTGCGTTAGTCAAAAGGCAAGGCGTAGTGAAAAGTGCACGCCTTGCAATACATAACGCAGTTTTGGTAACGTCTTTGTTATGTGGCAGCGAAACCTGGGTATGCCAGAAGAAGCATAAAAGCAGGTTGAATGCAGTGGAGATGCGATCTCTTCGTAAAATGAGCGGCCTTACCATGGCCGGCTGAAAGCGAAACGAAGAGATTCGCAATATGGCAGGTTCGAAAGATGACCTTGTCACAAAAATGGATAAGGACGTGTTTCGATGGCTTGGGCACGTTGAGCGAATGAGTGAAGACCGAATGGTGAAGAAAATATATAGCGCGAAAGTTAATATTACAAGGTGTCGAGGTAGACCGAGACTAACTTTCGAAGACCATGTGAGCAAATTACTCGAAGAGGGGATGGTCATGAGTACTCGGATACCTAGACGTGCATGTATGAAGAAGATGATGAATCTGAAAGAAGTATGTAGGGATCGTGACACTTGGCGATCTGTTCTCTCTGGCTACCCCGTCAGGGATTGTGCGTGAAGATAAGTAAGTAAGTAAGTAAGTAAAATGCTAAAACTACCCCAACAACTATTCAGCGAGATTTGGGTTAAGCACATTCGGCTTGATTTTAAGAATAATAAACAGGTGCATAACATGTTGATCAATTTGGTATTTTTATAAAAAGTATTAAATAATATGTAAACGCACATTTAATTTTATTTTCGTTTAAAATATTTACATTCCTCAATAATTAAAAATGAGCGCAAAATTTAAATTTAAATAGGTAATTCATCAAAACTTCAAAACTCATTTTCTAAATGAAGCCCCAAGTCGCAACAATTACAAATCATAGTAAAACTCGGCTGCTATCAGCGCAAAATGTTCTGCAACTTAGTTCATATGTTGGCACAAAGGTACATCAGCTCGACAAATAGAACATGTCTGGAAACGGAGTCAGCACATGTATACGAAGGCTCCTGGGAAATAATTGTTCGCTCCGTGATTGCTGCCTTATGAAATTTTTCGTGAGCTGCCGCATTTTACGAGGATTTAATGAAATAAAAGAAAGTCAGTGCAATCTCTCCGAATACGTGCTACGAGAGTATTTTATTGATAAAATCAAATGTTAAATTATTCTCTTACGTATATGCTTAAATCTATAAACAATATTTAAAAAAAAAGCTAGTAAGTCGCTGTGGATTCGTGTCTATTTACATGTTTTTACAGTTTAACGATTGGCTTAACGGTTCTTGGTATAATTTTTTCTGAAATAATCCACTGATTTGAGTAGCATACTTTTTATTGAAATAAGTTCTTTTTTTAAATATTCTTAAAACTAAACGTCTAGTACTTAATAAATATAAAATTTTCTAAATAACTAAAAACGGCTAAGCTCGACTGCGAGTCGTGGAGCGACCGCGAACTCATATCACTCTCCCTGATTCAGATTGATCAGACAGGTCCTAAACTAGTCGGTACATACACCGATTGCTTAGATGGGAGCTTAGCCGTTTTTAATTATTTGCTTAATAACGAAACTTTTAATAATTTAATTTCATAACTTTATGTTCATTCACGCTTCAGTACGTTCACGCTTATTATTGTTTCGCAATAACTGAGTTTTATAGTTTTACAAAAATAAATAAATAAAAAAATAGTCACCATTACCGAGTGGTTAGGTGATCGGAATTCAAGTCACGAGACCCGAGTTCGATCCCCTGGTTTCCACTGATTTATATTGTAGGCTTGGACATAAAAAAAAGTCTTCGGTGAAAGGTGGGTCGAAAGGACTTAATTTTTTGGACCTCAGTATTGGAAATGGCGATATTTGATGAAGATATGTTTTACATAAAAATTGAGATGCATTATTTACAACATTACGTTTCGATTTAGATAAGTTTTTTTTCTTTACCTAAATTACTTCAACTTCCATGATCAAAAAGTTAATAAATTACTTCTTAAGAAACATCTTGAGAATTGCTATTACTAATGACTAATTTTAAGGCTTCTTTTTAATTTATTATTAATAAAATTACTTCCTTCTTGCTTTCTACCTGTGGTTTCGCCCGCATTTACACATGCTGTATATGATATCATATATCATATATAGCATGTGTAAATGCGGTAATCAGAATATCCAATCAGCCCCTACCCTACCGTATTTGTGAAGTTGTACCCTAAGTACAACTTCAAAAATTAACATTATCCTTTATGTTTGTTGTCCCACACCCGCCGGCCAGCATGTTGCGCATCATGCACTTGTTAGATTATTAAATAAACATTAGAATGAATACTTATTAATTTTCTTTTCTATAAACCTTTAACCAGTGACATGGAGTCTCACAGGCGTCGCGCTTATTGCGAATTCTTAGAATTCGCCACTCCCCTCTACTCCCCGCGACTCCAAGTCTCAGGAGCCTTTATTATAGTAGTAAATACAGACGTGTTGTCGGTCATATAATACGTGAGTAACACTCAACGAAAAATCGGACGTAGCTAGTCTGGCTTCATGTCCCTAGATGCCATGAAAAATATTTTTTTAACTATTTTTTTTTTGATACTTTGTAGTTCAGAATGGCAGAAAACGGTAATAAACGTCAACGTCCGGAAACAAGTTCAGTTGAGCCATCAAAAAAAAATATTGCGGGTAGAGAGTCCGACCTTTAAAGTGGAAATAAATTCCTTGTTGCTAGCTTTGAACCAATCTGATAGCGAAGGTGATTTCGAAGATTGTATTATATCTGAGAGCGATCATTCACACCATCAGAAAAGTGATCGAGTGGAAGATTCAGAGGAGAGTCTGGTAAATCCAGAAGAAGTCAACAGCGATAGTTCCGTAGATGAAGACGACGGGCCTATCTCGGAATTACGGCGGTCAAATTTTTACTACGGTAAAAATCGTTATAAATGGTCGAAGGCACCTCCTAATACTAGAGTACGCACAGCTCAGCATAATATAATTACTCGTGCTTGTGCCTCAAAATTGACAGTTCAGGATGAAAAAGATCCTTCCATGAAAAAGAATCCTTCCATGAAAAAAAGCATTCAAATAGTGGTTTGTGTATGAATCTGTGTATATTTCCAGAAATAAATAAAAAAAATATCTTCACGCAATTTCAAATACAGGGCTAGACAGAGGTCTAGTCTAGACATTTAAGTCTCTTCGACCCACCTTCCACCGAAGATATTTTCGGGACAACGTGACAGGTGGTGAGCCCGTCGCCGTATTTATGTCCAAGCCAACGATATAATTTGTACATGGGTTTTTAGAAAAACCCCATTGGTACGGCCACTTGAGGATCGAACTCGGGTCTCTTGACTCGAAATTCCGACCACCCAACCACTCGGCTATCTTGACTTATACTTATGTTTCCAGAAGGTAGGAATAACGTAAAAGTCTGAAAAAGTCTTAAGTGTTTTATTTAATTTATTAAAATCTACCACCGTGTCATAAAGAGGTTCCTCTAACGGAGAACAAACTGGCGAAAGAAACTCCGTAGGCATCCTCTCTTTAAAACATTATTATCGTTATTATTCACTGCTTATTATTTTTTTACAAAGAATTAAATTCGAATTAAATAAATTTACAATTAGGTTCGCGGCGGTCCAATGTGTGAAACATTCCACACGAGATTAAGTCGGGTAGCCGTCCGAAATACGACCATATCCCAATATAAGTCGCCCCCGGGGCCTCTCACCTCCCCCCACCCCCGTCTGCGAAGGTCTTCGCTTTCGTTACAGGAGTCGAGTGCGTCATGACGTTGTTTCTCTTCTTCATCAACAAAACTAGTCCTACATACATCTGTAATTTTTATATTCATAATGGTAAGAAATACAGCATCATAGTTATACACAAAATTACATTCAAACACAAGACACTTTATCACTAACATTGACAATATTACAATATCAATAGCTTACCCTTTTAGTAGTCACGCTACTCCTATTTCTCAAAACCACCTGGTCGCTACATTTTTTTTTTTGATAACCGTGGAGGAAAATGCTTTATACACGAATGTTGAATGAAATTGACTGACTGGAAGGCCACCGAAATGAACAGTGTCGGACTCGGATCTCAGAAGGAGAAACATACCGACTAAAAACCATCCACGGGATGCTGTTGGCCCGCAGGCCTTCACAGCTTCATCTAAGGAGACCTGCGAGAACGAAGGCCCGTATGTAAAATGAAGAAGAGAAACAACTGTAACGAAAGCGAAGACCTTCGCAGACGGGGGGGTGAGTGGCCCCGGGGGCGACTCGTATTGGGATAGGGTCGTATTTCGGACGGCTACCCGAGATAATCTCGTGTGGACCGTGAAACATGGGACCGCCATTCTGGCTATGAACTGTGTGTAGTGTGCCTACTAAGTTCGTGTGTTGTTGCGATTACGGGGACGCGGCCCCGAATCTTTTATTTGATTTTGTAATGACGACGTCGTCATCAAATAAGACCTGCTTAGGCCGTCTTTGGTAGCAAGTGAAATTAGGGGATGAGGTGTAGCTTCCTAGACCCGCCCCTAACGGATTTGGATGATTCTTTATTTTTTTCGAAATATCTTGACGATATTTCTTTAAATAAATAATACTTTAAAAAACTAAAAAACACGCTTTTTATAGAAAACCGAACTAAAAAATAGAAAATAAATTTTAATAAATTTAAATTAAGAATAGCGTTAAAAATTTCAATAAATATAAAGTAATAATGGAGTGAATAAACAAATATTATTTTATTTTAAAAAAGCGTGGGGTGCTTTTTAAGGTATTATCAAAATGATAATCACTCTACTCATATCTGTCAAAAAATATTTATAACTATTGACACCATGCACCCCACGCTTTTTTCAAAATAAAATATTTTTTTAATCACACTATTATTAATTTATATTTATTGAAATTTTTAACGCTATTCTTAATTTGATTTATTAAAATTTATTTTCTATTTTTTAGTTCGGTTTTCAATAAAAAGCGAGTCTTTTAGTTTTTTAAACTATTTTTAATTTTTACTCTTTAGTTTTTTCATCAAATCTTTTAAAATATTTATTTACAGAAAAAATTATATTAATATTTACAATACTTATTAACTAAAAACTATTATAATCGTAGAGCCCTACTCCTCGTGGCATGGTACCAAGAATGCTGGCTGCATTTCCACGTTGAATGGCTAGACTTAACCGTTGAGCGAGAAAAGAACCAGCCCTCTTGTCACCAGCGGCAACGATAAGTCGCGGATACAATTCCTTTAGAAACTGCATCGCGTGGGGACCCCACGGACCGATTGTCTCTACGGCAAATGGAACAAATATATAGTCTCCTTTCAAAGACTCATATTTACGCCATTTACCCGATTCAGCTGCCTCTGATGCCGCCCCGGCCCTTATCGAAGTACCCTTGATATGAGAGGCCGCTAATGTATCGACGCAAGTTGCGTCCCACACAAGAGCTTTGCCTCTCTCCCAAGGGACTAAAGTCAAGCCGTCGGGTCTCTTACCATCCTCCCTAAATATTCCACAAGGCTCTAAAACTGATGGAATATTTATAGAAACAAGAGCCCTTCGGATGACCTCATTCAAAGAACCGTGACGAGATAGTCTGCCGGCACTTTTTTGGCATGAAAGTCCGTGGAGGCCTAACTCGTCGACGTCGCTGCCACAAGGACATTGATGTAAGATGTAATGTGGTTGACAAATCGATGCTCCCAATCGTATTCCTACAGCTATACGTAAACTTTCGTTATCTAGTAATGTACCAAGGTTACTTGATGGTAAAGTATGTAGCCAGTAACTGGATTCCTTTGTCGAAACACCTAGAAAGCGGGCGCGGTCTCTGTCACAGTGAAAATTGTTCAGTAAGCATTTCTGCACATTCTGAATCAACGGGATATCCCACCGTTTTTGTGAGTTAGGTTCCAGTGGAATATCCTCGCCAGGACGGAGACGTAACCATGCTTCTCTTGCCTCGTTAGCAAAGGTCAAGTCCAAATCATTCTTAAGAATTTTACGTGACAAATCATGAACACTGTGTACGGAGGCAAGGAAAGACGGCAGCGCAATATTTGAAACTTCTCTTATACCGATACCTCCAAATCTAACAGGCAAAGTAGCTTGAGTCCAGCTAGATGAGACTAAAGATAAATTTAGAATTTTTTCCAAAGCTATTTTGAGATTAAGGTCAATTTGTTTTAAAAAATCAGAACATTTCCATGCTGGACTCGAGCGAATTATTTTAATATTATTTTATTTTAATTATTTATTTATATTATTTTATTTTATTATTTTATTTTAATTTATCAAATTAGTATTGTCATCGGTCCTCGATAAATCTACAAAGTTTGAACGAAATCTGGCCGTTTAAAGTGGGTCATAATCGCGCCCAAAGAAGTCAGTTATAAACATACAAACATACAGGTGAAGCTAATATAAGCGTGTTAAAAAGGCCGCCACCGTGGGAATCTTGAGATCTCTGTTGAAATCTGTGATCCTCATGTATTGAGGTGCGTTTGTAGCACGCCTCATGAATCTATTTTGGATAACTTGAAGTGTTGTCAGATATGTCCTAGGTGCGTGCGCGAACCAGACACACGCATAGAACTTGTAAAATAGCATTTTATGTCTTAGCGACATTTTGCTACGATAGTTTGTGAGATTTTAAAATCGACCGGAAACGAAGGACGCTTTATCTCTAGCATATTTAATGTGTTTTTCGAAGAATAACCTACGGTCTAGAATGACACCTAGGTACTTCACCTTCTTAACCCATGGAATGGGATTGTCGAATATGGTTATTTTCTTTTGAAACTTCGATTGGACTATGCGCGTAGCGAGCGAAGGTTTTTGGTAGGAACTCTTCCTAGAAAAGTACGGCCTGGCTTTTTTCAGAGTTCACATCAATTCTCCAGGTCCTAAATCTTGCATTCACTCGAATCGGCGATGAATAGCGTGGTATCGTCAGCGAATAATGCCAACTCCCCTCCAGCCACCTTAAGGATATCGCTGGTGTATAGGAAGTAAAGGGTCGGGGAGAGTACCGAACCCTACGGAACACCAGCCCTTATTGGTCTACTATCGGATAGGACCCCTCTACTTTGAAGCGGAAGGTGCGATTTGACAAGTAGTCTTGTATGATGTGTACAAGTCTGTCTGGCACTGGTCTGTCTGTTTTTGAGCATACAGCTTATAAATTAAGCCGTTGTGCCAGACTTTGTCAAATGCCTTCGCGACATTGAAGAATAGGGCTCCCACCATTGTGCAGGTTTCAGGTCGGTTGAGGTTCTCGAGTGTGTGCTCCGTGAGCCGGTGCACTTGCTGATTACAAGAGTGTTTGGTTCGAAAACCAAACTGCTCATCGGGAATTATATTAAGTGATTTGGCGCAGTCATTGAGTCTAGCGGTGATGACGTGTTCATAGATTTTCCCCAGGGAACTCAGGAGGCTTATAGGTCAGTAACTCGAGGTCTGTTTTTTATGCTTTCCAGGTTTGTGGATGCCAATAACGTGAGCCTTCTTTCAGGCGTCCGGGAAGGAGCTACTGGAAAGGAGGGCATTGAAGGTTGTTAGTAATAGCAAGATAAGGGCGTTTAGGAGAGCCTTGAGCAGCTTGTTGGAGATATCATCAGCTCCTGGAGCTTTTTGGTCTTGAGGTTCCGGACGATGCCTCGAACCTCCTCCAACATGGTCGGTGGCAGCGGATCACCCGTCGGCGGCAGGGCGGCTCTACGGGCTACTTCGTTGTCCACCTTCTGAAGGTGAACCGGATCTGTTATACGTCCAGATATACCCCAAACTCCCACCCTATGTATAACACAAAATACCGTCCATATAAAAGTAACAATGAAGACTTCTAATCAATACAATATTTCTTACATTATATTTATGAACTGCAAGGAATAGTAAAACATGTATTAGAATATTAATTCACATACCATAAATTGTAATTCATAAGATTTAACCCAATCTCACACGCGCGAATATACCTATTTTGATGCGGAGTTATTTTAGAATTATAATATCTCCAAGATGTTGATAGGAAATAAGTGAAGTCAAAAAAAATTTTTGTTTACAATTAAATACTTGTGATTAATAACATATTTATTTGGATAACGATTAATACTATGTGATTGCGTTACAAACTCTTTGGTGGTTCGCGAATTTATCGTTTTTTCTTTTATGTATAATGTACATATTTAAGTTTTATTGATTATTACAATATTTTATTCTCTCGGAAGAACACGTTTTAATTTGCTTTTTACCTAATTTTCCCCTATATATGGTCCATAAACGACAGGATATTCTTAATTAAACAAGAATCAGCGACAAATTAAAGGATTTTTGGGAGATTCGTAGCAGATTATAGTGGAGTCTGTAGAAATACGACGTGTTGCATGGACAATGTCAGATCGGATGGGCGATGGATGTTGCCGGTGAAAAATCGGGAAGATTTACAGTATTAAGCGCTGTTTTTTATTTTTTTGTCTGACTCAAAATTTAAATTCATTATTTTAAATTATTTCTGAATCCTAATTATTATGTTCTGCAATTGTTTACTATCTTCAAATTTTCTGTAGCGCCATAATTTTTTCGAATAAAATAAACCATTATTCTTGCCTGAACTGTATTTGCTATTAGGTAATCGTTGTCATTGTATAAATTCCAGAATGACGTCATACTCGTTTTCCAGAAGGTCCGCGGAGTAGGAGGGGAAAGTGCTGACTAGGAAAAGGGTTAGCTATAATGGTCAACTCACGGTTTTCTCTAAGTACTTGAACGAACTGGATACTAAGCCATTAAGACACAATGAGGTATGTGAATTGCAATTGCGTCTTAATAAGATAGATTTATTGTATAACAAATATGACGACGTGCAGTTGAGAATAGAATGCCTAGTGGAAGACCATGAAGTTCAGATGACAGAGAGAAGTGAACTTGAGTCCTCCTATTTCAAGCTTATTACTAAAGCACAGGACTTAATAGCGCACAATGTTAAAAATGATGATTTCAAAAGTGTGAAAGCTTCATCACGCGGTAGTAATCGCCAATTCGTTAAGTTGCCTACATTCAGCGGGTCATATAATACTTTTCTTAGCATCATACACTCGAACGACGATATAGATGACATAAACAAATTTCATTATCTTAGAGCGTCCATAGAAGGGACAGCAGCTTTAGTGATTCAGTCTATTGAATTTTCTTCACAGAATTATAACATAGCGAGGGATTTGTTGTGTGAGCGTTTTAATAATAAGAGGTTACTCATACAAAACCATGTCTCTGCCATATTTAACATTCAGTCCTTATTCAAAGAGTCCTCTAGCGATTTGAAGTGTATGATAGATGAGCTTAATAAGAATTTACGAATTTTACAGTCGTTAGGTGAACCCACTACGTACTGGGATACACTTCTCATCTATATTATGATTCTAAAGTTGGACGTTAAAACTTATCGTGAGTGGGAAGAGTGCAAAGGGTCCTTTGGCAAAGATAAACCTATTAAATTAAGCCAGTTCTTTGAGTTTTTACAGAATAGGGCAGGTTTTCTTGTGACCTTAGAGATTTCACGTAATATGAATCAAACGCCACCAAATAAAAATAATAAAGTGAAGAGTTTAGTGTCAGTTACTAATTCGCAGTAGCAGGTTAACGCAGCAGAGAGTGACGACAAATCTTCAGCAGCCAAGCTCTGTCCGAAGTGTAACGGTGAACACAACCTCCAAAGTTGTTCCCAGTTCTTCGCACTTACCAATGAAAAGCGGTATGAGTTGCTACCATGTTTGAAAGTGTGTTTTAATTGTTTTAAGACTGGACACTGTGCGAACCGTTGTAAGAAGGTTGGCTGTAAAGTGTGCAAGCGGAAGCACAACTGTCTTGTTCATGTAGCAGATCACAATAATAAGTCAAGCGCATCAACGTCGAATGTTGGTTCTGCTAGTACGCCAACTGCGGTTTCTTCTGCTAACGCGAAACCTGTCTCTACATGTCTCTGTATGCTAGCGTTACATTGTCTTGCGTTTCAACTTCACCCTCTGTTCACAATGCTAATGCGCATGATGCGGTCCTGCTGTCTACTGCGTTGGTTAAATTGTACGATAGCAAAAATTGTCAGCATATTGCTCGCGCTCTGCTGGACAGCGGCAGTACTTCATGTCTGATGACGGAGGAATTAATAATGCAGTTTCATCGATTAGTAAGATGATCGACGTTCTAATGAGATCATTACTTGAGGTTTATTCACGTTAGTTGCGTTGTTTCGTATTACCCTCAATTACCGACTGCATACCTAGCCAGAATATCAACATATCAGCTCTGAATGTTCGGGCTGATATTATATTAGTAGATCCTAATTTTAACACACCATCTTCAGTGGAATTAATTATTGGCGCTGATATCTTCTGGGACTTGTTAGGATCTCGCAATACTAAATTAGGATACGGAAACCAATACTTTATGAAACTAGGCTCGGGTGGATAGTTTCAGGCCCAATTCATGGAGGTCATGTATTGAACCCGTCTCGTGAGGTGAAATGTAATTTCTCTATTGTTGATGAGCATAGTAGTCAGTCTCTTAAAGATGACATTCAAATCCAGTTATCGCGATTTTGGCAGCTTGATGAAGTCATCGTATTATTCTGAGGAAGAGCAGCTATGTGAGAATCATTTCACTGAAAACACGACTCGTTTAGCAGACGGTCGCTTTTGCGTACGTTTCCCCGTTAAACAGAGTCCAGAGTTGCTAGGTTTTTTCAGCGCGCTAAGTATTATCTCTTAGCTTTAGAGCGGAGAAGTAAGTCTCAACCGACTTTTAGAAAACGTTATTGTGATTTCATGTTAGAATATCTTTCACTTGGTCATATATCAGAGTGTAATGTTAACCCACAGTCGTTGGCCTTCTTCATTCCTCACCATGTCGTCGGCCTTCTTCATTCCTCACCATGTCGTCCTTCGTAAGAGCAGCACCACCACGAAGCTTAGCGTAGTATTTAATGCTAGTTCACCAACAAGTTCCGGTTTATCGTTGAATAATTTACAAATTGTTGGACCAACGGTTCAGGATGACTTGTTGTCGGTACTCATTAGATTTAGACTGCATAAATACATTCTCGCCGCCGATAAAGAGAAGTTCTATAGGCAAGTAGTTGTACATTCAAGTGATAGACATTTACAGCAAATTCTCTGGCGTGATGATCTATTGCAGCCTCTTAAGTGCTACCAGCTAAACACGGTTACGTATGGTACCGCTAGTGCATCTTATTTAGCTATAAGGTGTCTTAAACAGTTGGGGATGGAATGCAATGATGCTCAAATTGCAGAAATCATCATGCATGATTTCTACGTTGATGATATGCTGACTGGAGGGAGTTCCATAGATGACGTTATGAATAATTAAGTTGAAGGTTACTACCGTTCTGGAGTCTGCTGGTATACTCTTAAAAAATTCAAGTCGAACTCTCCTGAATTAATGTTAGAGTCGCAATCATCTCCAAATTTAAATATTGGGTCGAAAGAGGCCTAGTAAGACTGTAGGGTTAGGTTGAATTTCAGAAAGTGATGAACTATGCTTTTCGATTAATGTTGAGATTTCCACCAAACTTACTAAGCGAACAATTCTTTCGGTGATAGGTCAGATATTTGACCAAAAGGGACTGTTGTCGCCCTGTGTAATTTCTATGAAAATATTGCTACAAAAATTATGGCTTCTCAAGCTGTGATGGGACGACGATCTGCCCCCAGATATTATTGCTGTGTGGTATAATATCATTAATGGCTTAACAACTCTGAATCAGGTACGTATTTTCGCATAGTAGTCCTTAGTGATCACAGTTATGTCGATTTGCATATTTTTTCAGATGCATCTCAGAGTGCGTATGGAGCTTATGTGTACGTTAGAAGTGTGAACGCGACCGGTGAGGTTTTAGTGCGCTTGCTACTAGGTAAGAGCAGAGTAGCTCCTATCAAACCCACAACGATCCCGAGGCTCGAGCTTTGTTGAGTGTTGGTGGCAGTGTCGCCGTTTGAAAAAGTTATGAATTCACTTCGACTTCAAGTGAGACACACAACCTTTTAGACTGATTCGATGATAGTGTTGAGTTGGCTGAAAATTCTACCCAGTAAGTTACAACCTTTTGTTAGGAATTGCGTAGCCGACATTATTGAGAAGACTGGATCTTGTACATGGAGGCAAGTCCCTACGGGCGAGAATCCAGCTGATTTGATATCTCGAGGTGTGGATCCCAGTGTAAATAATTCTTCCGATTTTGGTGGTCTGGTCCCCAATATTTAAAACAAAATGAATCTTATTGGCCCTTTCAGCAATTGTCGTTACTAACCCGAAGGTGGAATTAATAAATTTTGATCGTTTTTCATCCTTTTGAACCCTCAAACGTTCCGTTGGCGCACTTATTGAGATTCATTGCTTGGTGTCGTAAAATGGGAACGATTAAAACTAAACATTTGATTAGTGATGAGTTGCAGGCTGCATTAAATGTACTGGGCAGGTTGTCTCAAAATGATTCATTCCCTGTAGAGTTCAAGCTTTTGTCGGAAGGAAAGCCACTACCTAAAAAGAGTACTTTACTCAAGTTTAACCCTTTTCTAGACGAACATAATTTGATGCGTGTTGTTGGTCAATTGGTTAATTCTGATTATGCATATGCGAATAAACATCCACTTATTATACAGTCCGCTCATCGCTTTGCGAAGTTGTTGTTTGAGTTCGAGCATAAAAAATTAATGCACGCTGTTTAATAATTATAATGTTTTTAGCCACAGTGAAAGAATATTATTGGCCAATCGGTGGTCTTAATTTAGGAAAGTTATGTTGTCGTCAATGTGTATTATGTAACCGTATGAAGGGTAAAACTATTGCTCCTATTATGGGTAACCTGCCGCGTAAACGTCTCACACCAAACGGATGGCTCCGTTTGAGAACATAGGAATAGATTACGCAGGCCCTATTTTGGCTGCTAGTCGTCAGGGTAGGGGATGTCGGCTTGTTAAGGTATATATCGCTATTTTCATACGTTTCTCGACTAAGGCTATTCATACTGAACTGGTAGGTGACTTAACGAGTAACAATTTCTTGTCTACTCTACGGAGGTTCATGTCGCGCACAGGTAGACCTAGGAATATCTATTCAGATAACGGCACCTCGTTTGTTGGTGCGTACAATGAGATTGGTAACTTTTTAAGAGGTAATTGTCATTCATTATCCGAAAGCGTGGCTAATGAAGGGATTCGGTTTCATTTTATTCCTCCTTCCTGCCCTCATTTCGGTGGCCTCTGGGAAGCGGGTGTGAAGTCAATCAAGTATCATTTACGTCGAGTACTGGGAAATTGTACTTTTACGTACGAGGAGCTTAATTCTGTACTGGTACAAATAGAAGCGTTGTTCAATTCCCAGTCACTCTCGCCAATGTCGTCGGACCCCAACGACATGATGCCGTTGACGTCCGCACACTTTTTAATCGGATGGCCCCTCACTTCGTTACCAGCGCCCAACTACGACACCGAATCCACGTCTCGCCTTACTCGTTATCAACGGATCGAGTCCTTAAAACTTTGGAGTACGGAATTTATTGCTGAGCTTCAGCAGCGAACTTAGTGGCGCTCCGATTCTGGCCAACTGAAATCAGATACCCTCGTCGTATTAAAGGATGAAAACCTTCTCCCACTTAAGTGGAAGATGGGTCGCATCGTTGCAGTGTACCCAGGTCCAGATGGCATCAATCGCGTCGCCGACGTGAAGACTGCAAATGGGACGGTTCGCAGGGCTATCAGCAAGATTTCCTCACTCTACCCTGAAAATAACTGAAGTTATTACCCGTGGTTGAAAGGCATGCTTTCAACGCGCGAGGCATGTTCGCGTTACAAACTCTTTGGTGGTTCGCGACTTTATTGTTTTTTCTTTTATCTGTCATATACAAATTTGAGTTTGATTGATTATTACTAATTTTTATTCTCTCGGAAGAACACGTTTTAATTTGCTTTTTTACCTAATTTTCCCCTATACACTATATAGATAGTAGTCACAATAGCTGAGTATTTGGGTGATCGGAATTCGAGACATGGGACCCAAATTCGATCCCCAGGTAGGCTCGTACCAATGGGTTTTTTACTTATGTTTATACTTATGTACGATTTATGTCGTTGATTCAGACATGAAGACGGCGATGAGCTCACCATCTGTCACGTTATCCCAAAATAATCTTCGGTAGTAGGACCTTAGGACTTAATTGTCTAAACCTTAGTCTATCTCTATATTGGGAATGGCGTGAAGATATTTTTACACTTCTTCGATAATAATGCAGTAACTTCGAACAAATTTCATTGCCATAAAAAAAGCTTATAGTGTGTCAATCTTAAAAGATAGACATATGCTGGCGCGGACCTTTCTTTAGAACTTTTAAAGAGAAAAAATTCCACCATACACGGCAGTACAACAGTGGTAGAGCCACGCATCAGCTTTTGTTGTTGCATGAATGGGCCGGCTCGACCGGGGAAGTACCACGACCTCACAGAATACCGGCGTGAAGTAGAAGTCTAACAAACTTCTGCGTTTCGTCTGGCGAGTGCAGGTAACCGAGGGCCCACACACACCCCCCTCCCCCATTTCTTCACTCTAAGGCCGGCAACGCATCTGCTATGCCTCTGGTATTGCGGGTGTTCATGGGCGGCGGTAATCACTTACTATCACGTGACCCGCCTGCTCGTTTGCCTCCCTCTTTTATAAAAATAAACACGATATTTGCGTAACTTAATCACAATGGAATCTCTTAAAAAGGAAGAAATATTTCCCGTCTTTGAAACATTTTTCGTTCATTTTTTGCTCCTATTGGTTGTAGTGTGATGTTGTAAAACCTAAAGCCTTCCTCGATAAATGAACTACCTAGCACAAAAGAAAATCAATTCAAACTAGTAGTTCTTGAGACTAGCGCGTTCAACCAAACAAATAATTTAGTACATATGTCTGTGCATAATATAAGGCTTTTCAAGTTCAATACTATATGTAATAATCAATCATCATATCCAATTTGAATCCTAGAAATATTGAATACGCTGAACCAGTAGCTCGATCACGAAATAATTTCCTATTAAGCCTGTCGAACTGTCTAATATGTAATACAGAAGCTAATACCACGAATACGTGCGACATGTCATGTGAGTATTATAAGCTATAAGGCGACAAAGTGATATCTCTACTTTAGGGCACAAGCAAAGATATATGACTTTAAGCATATTTTTGAAAATGTTACATAACTAGACATTGAAATAATTTTTAATAATATCTAGTACTGGACAGAGGTCTCGACAATAAAAACAAGAAAGACCTTTTTTAGGACAACATGATATGTGGTGAGCCTGTTGTCGTCTTTATGTCTGAGCCAATGATATAAATCATACACAAGTTTTTGAAAAAACCTATAGGTTCGAGCCGTGGGGATCGAACTCGGGTCTCATGACTCGAATTCCGAATACCCAACGAGTGATTGGGTATTCGGAACTTTAGGCTGTCGTGACTTTAGATTTTTTAGGCTCTAAATAAACGTGTGACGGGCAAAGTAATGTTAACAGTGACACATATACTAGTGATTCTGTTTACCCGTTTGTGGAATTTTTGAATTCGAAATCATAGATCGTAGACTTGTAATTAGCAGATTGAACAAGAATGTTCGTCATTTGGTACATTTTGACATTATATACTGAGTGATTAACAAAAATAAAAGCAAAGTTTCTACCTATACATACTTCTAACAATTCATATTTACTTATCTTCACGCACAATCCCTGACGGGGTAGCCAGAGAGAACAGATCACCAAGGGTCACGATCCTTACATACCTCTTTCGCTTCTTTCAGATTCATCATCTTCTTCATACAAGCACGTCTAGGTATCCGAATACTCTTTACCCTCCCCTCTTCGAGCAATTTGCTCACATAGTCTTCAAAATCAAACCTGCCATACTGCAAATCTCTTCGTTTCGCTTTCGATCGGCCATGGTAAGGCCGCACATTTTACGAAGAGATCGCATCTCCACTGCATTCAACCTGCTTTTATGCTTCTTCTGGCATACCCAGGTTTCACTGCCATATAAAAAATTATACATATTACATATACCAATTCATAATATTTAAAAACTACTTACCATTTTAGATACCTCTTACTTCATTGCAGGTGAAAAGGATAATCGCTACCGCTTATAGCTTAATCGCGACGGAAAGTATTCAGTGATGGCAACTCTAATCTGTGTGTACGTCGATTTTCATTACCAACTGACCGCTTTTTGTTGGGCCTGGCGCTTCCGAGTTCCAATTTATATTTAAATTCCCCCCAGTTTATGATTGGAAAAGTTCCGCCTATCTTTTATTCTAACAAGAAAAAGAAAAATAATGTTTGATTTTTATGCAATTTGCGACAATCTGTGTAAAATCTCTATTTTAAAGCCTTGTTTAAAGGTGAACAAAAAGTATAAAAACTATTAAATTGCAAAAATGCATATAAATATTAATACGCAAAATTAGATATATTTCATTTCCTTTATCGATTTAAAAATATATATTAAAATAATAGTCCTTAACTCCACCACTGAAGTAGACACTTGGCACCTTAAATGTATCACTCGTGTACTCATTTTTCTATTTGGTGATTCTATTATCTAACAAATGCTTTCACCGATACCACACTACTATTTTATAAGGAGTACAACAATTACGTTTTCATAAATTCTATAAAATGTATTGTAATAATAATTTTCTTCCGAAAAATAATTAAATTAATTTTTAAAGTCACGATAGCCGAGTTGTTGGGTGGTCGGAATTTCGAGTCGAGAGAACCGAGTTCGATCCCCAGGTGGCAGTACCAATGAGTTTTTCAAAAAAACTTATGTACGGCGACGGGCTCACCACCCGTCACGTTGTCCCGAAAATATCTTCGGTGGAAGGTGGGTCAAAGGGACTTAATTGTCTAGGCTTGACCTCTGTCTACCCCTGTATTGGGAATTGCGTGAAGATATTTAAATTAATTTTTATTAAATTTAAAATTAAATGTAACTTTATTGTACACCAAAAATAAAATTAAAGAAAGAAAACAAAGATAGACAACAGTTAAATGGGCGGCCTTATCACAAAAAGTGATCTCTTTCAGGTAACCTTGGGATGGACAGGAACTAGAGTATTATAAGAAGACAGCAGTGTACATATAAACAGACAGACATAAAATTAACGATAATATAGTAAAGATATAAGAAAGTAAATGTAATTTTTGTGTATGTAATATCTATTTTGTAATAACTATTTGTAAGTTCTAATAACTATTTTGTTTCGTTTCTGTCTGTTTATATGTATATTATTATTTTATTGTTTAATTTATCTTTACGCACAATCCCTGACGGGGTAGCCAGAGAGAACAGATCACCAAGTGTCACGAACCCTACATACTTCCTTCGCCTCTTATATATATATATACATATATATATATATATATATATATATATATATATATATATATATATATATATAGTCGAGAGACCCGAGTTCGATCCCCAGGTGGCAGTACCAATGAGTTTTTCAAAAACTTATGTACGAATTTCATCGTTGGCTTGGACATAAAGGCGGCGACGGGCTCACCACACGCCACTGTGGTACACCGGCAGTGATCATGCGCCAGTTAGAGACCAAATCATCAATGCGTGTTCGTTGCCGGCGACCAAACAAGTAACAATGAAACCAGTCAATAACTTCAGGAGATATGTTAAGAGACGTCAAAGTGGCTAATATGTGTGTGGTTATATAATTCTTGGTGAACAAAAGGTTCACTGTACTCCGTTATACCTACTCAATATAAACTAGACCGTAGAGGATATATTTTCTTTGATCTAAACTATACCAAATCTCACAATCCTCCTTGAAGTTTTTTTGCGTATAGATTTAATCTAAATTGCTTTAAATAATTTGTTACGAAATTTGTCGTTTAAAACAATCATTTACATTGTGCCATTAAAAATAAAAAGCATTATTACCTCAGCATAACAACTATAGACCAATTTCTATTTTACGTTTTTTATCAAAACTTCCTGTGTTTATAGTTCACCAAAAACTTCAGCATTCTTTTTTAATTTTTAAAACTTTGCTTACTGAATTTTCACATCAATAATTTGTTACAAATTAGTAATATCCATTGCTATGGAGATGAGAGCACTGGTGATGCCTTATATACCGGCCGTGCCATTATTTCTCGGGAACACGCCGACGAGTACCGGAACAAACTTGTGTCTGAAGTCGAGATTTAGTTTGACAAAATCTCGGACTGGTGCTGACTAAATTTAGTCCAGTTCAACCCTAAAAAGACACAAGTTTGCGCGTTTACCGCTAAAAAGAAACCCTTCGTTGTATCACCTCGTTTTGAGAGCACTCCCCTAGTTGTCTCAGCCAGCATCGGAATCCTTGGCGTCGACATATCGAGCAACGTTCAGTTTCGATACGATCGAACGATCGGATAGAGTATGGTCGTCGACGATTCGAGCCGCTCTTCGTTGGATACGGTCAAATGGAAGGAGCTGACACTGGGGTGCCCCCGCCCAGAGATGAGAACAGTATTCCAGGTGCGGCCGAACCTGCGCCTTATAAAATTGCAAGCGGTGGGCCGGCATGAAGAACTTTCGTGCTCTACTCAGTACGCCAAGCTTTTTAAAGGCCAATTTGGACTTCCCTTTCAAATGACCGCGAAACTGAACGTTGCTCGATATGTCGACGCCAAGGATTCCGATGCTGGCTGAGACAACTAGGGGAGTGCTCTCAAAACGAGGTGATACAACGAAGGGTTTCTTTTTAGCGGTAAACGCGCAAACTTGTGTCTTTTTAGGGTTGAACTGGACTAAATTTAGTCAGCACCAGTCCGAGATTTTGTCAAACTAAATCTCGACTTCAGACACAAGTTTGTTCCGGTACTCGTCGGCGTGTTCCCGAGAAATAATGGCACGGCCGGTATATAAGGCATCACCAGTGCTCTCATCTCCATAGCAATGGATATTACTAATTTGTAACAAATTATTGATGTGCAGAAGAAACAGGGTTGGCGATAGCACATAGCCTTGTGGGACACCAGCGTTCATAGACTTGGAGTCCGCATGCACCGTCATCTACAACCGTGATGCTCCGTTCTGTGAGAAAATTAGTGACCGAATTACAAAATTTCTCGGGAGGCGATTTCGATCAAAGGCTTTCTCTATGTCCAAACTAACAGTCAGGCCTCACCCTTGCTCTCTACTGCCTCCACCCATCGATAAGTAAGGTACATAAGAAGATCACCTGCCGAGCGACCCCGATGAAAGCCGTACTGGCAGTCACTGATCAACTGGTGCTCCTCTAAGTACGTCAAGAGCTGACAGTTTATAATGGACTCCATTATTTCGGCGGTGAGTTACCCCTGTCATCAAGATTCGAGTTGGAAGCACCAAGAGAGCCTAAAGTATTGACTTTCTCTTTTGCGTCGTGGGCCAGCGAGTTTTCCTCCCAGTTCAGGCTTGACGAGGGACCAGAACGCACGAGTTCCCGAAGGAAGACGAACCAGTTTCTCGCCAATTCTGCCAATGTGCACGGACTTTGCCGGAGCAATTACTATTTTGAAGGACCTGGCGGCAGTGTTAAACTTCTTCTTAAAATGCTAGTTTTTGAATCCCGGGACGCCGATGCATTAACCCGGTAGCACTGCTGCTTTTGACGAGATGCCATTCTGCAGGCGCTACCAAACCAAGGCTTAGATCTACCACCGATGGGCACCACAGAGGAAGGAACGATAAGTTCCATTCCTTGAAGCACCACATCAGCGACGGAATTTGCAACGGCGTCAGGACTATACAGAGAGAAGCAAACCTGCCCACATGGGTATCCTACCCAAGAAAGCAAGAAAGACCGCATCCCTTCCCAATCCGCCGACCTGTAGTGCCACACACGGCGGTGGCCTGCAGATCGCGACCGCAATGGGCACATTATAGGCACTTTACTCTGAATCAGGCAGTGGTTCGATGAACCCAAAGGAGCATCGATAGAGACCACATAGCCGTAAGGATGAGAGGTCAGCAGAAGATCCAGCAAGAAAGGTGTATGATTTTCGACATCAGGAACCCGTGTTGGCGAAGTAACCCGTTGTGTTAGATCATATGCTAAGGCAAAGTCTAAAAAAGATCTCCCCGCATGATCAGTGGTTCGAGATCGTAGCAATTCGGCGTGGTGGGCATTAGAGTCGCCGAGTACCACGAGTTCTGCGGATGGGATCTGCTGTAGCACGAAAGCACGAAGAAAACGAGTCAATAGTAGAAGAGGAAACAGACAGAGCATGGCTAGGACGATACTGTGGTCAACCAAGTGTATATTAACTAAATTAACCGTTAGTAAAATAGATTAAAACCACTATTGTAACCTTTCTATCCTCCATGCCTTCTCGAATATCCTCTGTAACCTTAAGAAATGAAGATTAAAATTCAGTAAGCAAAGTTTTAAAAATTAAAAAAGAACGCTGAAGTTTTTGGTGAACTATAGACACAGGAAGTTTTGATAAAAAACGTAAAATAGAAATTGGTCTATAGTTTTTATGCTGAGGTAATAATGCTTTTTATTTTTAATGGCACAATGTAAATGATTGTTTTAAACGACAAATTTCGTAACAAATTATTTAAAGCAATTTAGATTAAATCTATACGCAAAAAACCTTCATGGAGGATTGTGAGATTTGGTATAGTTTAGATCAAAGAAAATATATCCTCTACGGTCTAGTTTATATTGAGTAGGTATAACAGAGTATAGTGAAACTTTTGTTTACCAAGGATTATATAACCACACACATATTAGCCACTATGACGTCTCTTAACATATCTCCTGAAGTTATTGACTGGTTTCATTGTTACTTGTTTGGTCGCCGGCAACGAACACGCATTGATGATTTGGTCTCTAACTGGCGCATGATCACTGCCAGTGTACCACAGTGGCGTGTTGTCTCCTCTCCTCTTTTCAATTTTCATAAGTTCTATTACGGTTCAATTATCTTTTCGCTACCCCCTGTATGCAAATGATCTCCAAGTATATGTTCATGTATCATATGGCATGTATGTATCATTCATATGGCTTATTAAATAAAGACCTGGATTTAATAGTGGAATGGAGTAAGTCGCATGGTTTGAAAGTGAATCCATCAAAAACTAAGTCATTAATGATAGGTAGTCAAAAATTTGTTACACGTATTGATCTGTCTACTTTACCTAGTATAATACTAGATAGCATTTGCGTACCGTATAGTGATACCGTTAAAAATCTAGGTATTTTGACAAATTTTTGTCTTGGGTCCCTCAAGTGAGTGAGGTGAGTAGGAGGCTGTTTGTGACAGTTGGATCTCTCCGCATACTAAGCAATTTCCTACCCATAGCGACTAAAATTACACTTGTGTAAACACTCCTATTACCGATTCTCGATAATAAACTGCTTAATAAACCGAACTGCTTAATAAACTTGAGCGCATTCAGAATCTCTGTATACGGTTCATATTTGGACTCTGAAAATATTAACCTAACCTTAAAAATTCCTTCCCACAATATTTCCTTCTAATCTAAATCCTAATAATATATATATATATATATATATATATATATATATATATATATATATATATATATATATATATATATATACGACTAAAAAAAAAAAATATATATATATACATATATATATATATATATATATATATATATATATATATATATATATATATATATATATATATATATATATATATATATATATATATATATATATATATATATATATATATATATATATATATATATATATACATATATATATATATATATATATATATATATATATATATATATATATATATATATATATATATATATATATTTTTTTTTTTTTGCGTACACCTCTCCCTCTTCTCACAGGTCATTGTATCCTCTGCAACGAGGTTGCCTGGAAGAAATCGCTTTGAAGCGATAAGGCCGGCAATTGTACCTTAATTAATATCTGTGTGTCGTTGGTATATTTAATGTTTTGGTGTACAATAAAGCATATTTCATTCATTCGTTCATTCACATTACCTACTGCCAATGTCAAACCAGTAATAATCTAAGAGTCCGCCAAAGAGTATAACAATACGACGTGTCTATTGTCAAGCAGTCGTGCAGAGTATATATTGTCGATAAATAATTTCAAATTGTTGCCACTTAATAATTAAGTAATTAAATTGCAGTAGAATTTCGAATACTTAATGCGCCACTAGTAATTATTAATATAAAGCAATTTTGAGTTAAACAATATTACATAAAAAATTAATAAATGATGAACATCATCGATTACTACTAAACAGCCTAAAAAGTCCACTGCATGACGATGGCCTCTCTCTAAGAAGGAATCGCGATCGCAGTACCCGGCAACTCGCATCTGAGACGCTGCTACCCGTCACCGGTCTGCCAAATCTTGATCTAGTATTTTTCGTAATGGTTATGCCGTCATCTGTCGGAGCCAATCGAGTTTTTAAGATCTCCTTAAATCGCCTCTTACGTCACTCACGAGAAGAAATGGGGTGGAGTATTCTTACGCCGTAACCACAAGGCACAATGGCGATGACGTTATTATTGTAAAATAATAACGCCTAATAAGCTCTAGCAAAAATTATTTAATTTTACATTAAAAAAATTCTCTTCTCTGTCATCTAAAAGTTCCGAGTAATATCCCAAATGCATAGATCGCGCAACTCTACACGCACCGTTCAATGCTATCCAGTAAAGCATTCGCCCCAATCTGTATTTTTGATATCCAGTATTAACATGAATGGATTGCCCGTTTTATGTTATTGCAGTTTTCTGCATAGAATTTTGTATTCAAAGCACGATATATTAAAAAGAAATTTATTAGTATAAGTAATTGAAATAAATAAGTCATGATAGCCGAGTGGTTGGGTGATCGGAATTACGAGTCAAGAGACCCGACTTCGATCCCCAGGTGCAGGATCGTACCAATGGGTTTTTCAAAAACTTGTGTACGAATTATATCGTTGGCTTTGACATAAAGATGGCGACGGGATCACCACCTGTCACGTTGTCCCGAAAATATCTTCGATGGAAGGTGTGTCAAAGGGACTTAATTGTATAGATTAGACCTCTGTCTACCCCTGTATCGGGAATTGCGTAAAGATATTTATTTTATTTTTATTTATAATTAAAAAAAATTAGAATTAGAAATTTGTTGGTACAAAAAATTACAATGTAAAGGTAGGTAAAGAGAAACCAAGTGTCCCTAAGCTAGGTATAGACCTATGTTTTAGGCAAACAGTACTCACCTTAAATTACTCATTTGTTTAAGGAGAGTACTGTCATCTAAGACTTATTTATAAATTATTTAATTTTACATTAAAAAATTCTCTTCTCTGTCATCTAAAAGTTCCGAGTAATATCCCAAATGCATAGATCGCGCAACTCTACACGCACCGTTCAATGCTATCCAGTAAAGCATTCGCCCCAATCTGTATTTTTGATATCCAGTATTAACATGAATGGATTGCCCGTTTTATGTTATTGCAGTTTTCTGCATAGAATTTTGTATTCAAAGCACGATATATTAAAAAGAAATTTATTAGTATAAGTAATTGAAATAAATAAGTCATGATAGCCGAGTGGTTGGGTGATCGGAATTACGAGTCAAGAGACCCGACTTCGATCCCCAGGTGCAGGATCGTACCAATGGGTTTTTCAAAAACTTGTGTACGAATTATATCGTTGGCTTTGACATAAAGATGGCGACGGGATCACCACCTGTCACGTTGTCCCGAAAATATCTTCGATGGAAGGTGTGTCAAAGGGACTTAATTGTCTAGATTAGACCTCTGTCTACCCCTGTATCGGGAATTGCGTAAAGATATTTATTTATTTTATTTTTATTTATAAATTAATTTGTGCGTGTGTGTGCTTTCCCAAATGTTAAACTGATGTTAAACTAAAACTTCTAGTAATTTTTCAGTTTCGTCATATTTTAACGTAAGTGGCCATTCATTAAGACGTTTTTTATAATTGTTCTTATTAAGATTGTATATGTGTTATAAGTTTGAAGTTCGATAATCGTAATTTTGTTGTACAGTTTTGAGCTATTAATGTAATACTTTCTCCCCGCTAGTTTAATTTTTGTGTTGTTCGGTTTTAAATATAATATCGAATCTTCGTTTGTCTTCATTTGTATCATAGTTTTGAGATTTTTGTTTACGTATCATGGATTGAAAAATGAAAAATTGTGAAATGAGTTGATTAGATTAAAAGCTTAATTACAAACAAAATTTTCAACGTGATAATTCAACGTAATATAGATAAAAGGACAACATCACATACATTGCTCCGACCCCAATGTAAGATGCTAAAGCACTTAAGGTATGGGAATCGGAAACAACGAAGGCACCACAAACACCCAGACCCAATAACATGTAGAAAAAGTGGTTTTTCTACATTGACCCGACCGGGAATCGAACCCGGGACCTGGAGATGGCGACACCTTGAAAACTGGTGTTTACGCCACTCGTCCACAGAGGTCGTCAACAGTCGTAATAAAACACCTCACGATATGATCAATAAATTATGTTTTGTGTACTACTTGTTTTGTGATCTACATAAGAACTTCTTAATTTAGCAATAAAATACATTTAGATTCAGTACAACTAGATTTTTTAATCATAAACATTAATTTTAATAACTTTTTTTCCGTTAATAAATCAATATTTAGGTCAAAAGTACAGACTTTGAATAAATTATTTAAATTAAATTGCATTTTTAAACTTTTTATAATTAAAAAGTCTGTATATCATTCATATCTAAGCATATAAAGAAGATAATCCGGTTACCATATATGCCTGTATAAAAGGTTTAACCAGGTTATTTCTTAAAAACCTTAAAATATATTTGTGACTTTTTTGCAGTCAACTATTAAATATTATATATAAATCTACTGTGTATTTCTAATAATCTTTCATTTAATGATACCGTATAAAAATAAAAACCTATTTTATAGGGAATCCTAATTTTATATTTCCAAACAAATTGCGAACAGTTCTAATAGAAGTTATGTTTGGGCCATGATATTGTTCATTATATAAACATAATTTTCTCAGAAGTAATGTTTATTACAAAATCAAAATTTACGTAGATTAATATTAGATATGATTTTCCGGCAATATCAGCAGAATAATTCAGCAATTTATGTAACATGTAGTAAAAATACACACAGTTCATCAAATTTGTGAAGAATTTTATTTTTTTCGGCATTTTCGCAAATATAAACCATAAAGAAGAGTGTTAAGAAACAAACGCTATTTTACAACGCAAGAAAAAAGGAAAACAAAAGTAAATATAACCATAATTTATCGATATGAGTTTTATGCAATATTGTTATTGCCTCGCGGGAAATTTTGTGAGATACGAAAGTATTATAATGGCCCGTATTCATACTTTTATCGTTACATGTATACAAGAAAATTACAAAATATTTTATTTCCAAAGCATATATATTTTTTATCTTATCCAAATTGAAGCTTAATATAAGCCAACATTAATAAAAAGTGGTTAATAGAAAGTACTTCATCATATTACCCCGTAGATACATAAAATAGCTCATACAATTTAAAGGCTTCCGAGAATTGTAATAAAACAATTGAATTGTAATGACTCAAAGAAATGTAGACTTTGTAATTAAGACATATCATTGGTAGTAAGGCTGGAAGATCAAAGAAAAAGATAGCATATCGTTGTAAGTAATAAGTATTGATAACATATCGTAGTAAGTAATAGAAGATTTTGACGGAAAACGAGAGCATAAAAGAACGTTGGAAGAGCTATTTTAGCAAACTTTTGAATGAGGAAAATCAGTGGAATGGAGTACTAGAGGATGCTAGGAGTAATATGGGCATGGTTAAAGAGGTGACTGAAGACGAAGTTAGGATGGCAGTACAGAGTATGAAAAATGGAAAAGCAGTAGGGCCAGATGGTATACCAGTAGAAGCATGGAAGTATCTGAAAGCAGATGGATGGAAGTGGCTGACTTTGTTCTTCAATAAGTTGTTGCAAGAAGAAGTGATTCCCGATGAATGGTGCAACAGTTCACTGGTGCCCGTTTTTAAAAAGAAGGGTGATGTACAAGATTGCAACAGCTATCGGGGAATAAAGCTCATAAACTTGCGCCAATACTTGCGTCCGGTCTGAGGAGAATCACAGACAAGTTCAATGTGTCTGTAGGTTTACACCAGGGTTCGGCTTTAAGTCCTTATTTGTTCCTTCTGATTATGGATGTTCTGTCATCGAACATACAGGAGGCAGCACCCTGGTGTATGCTATTTGCTGATGACATTGTGCTTGTCGGAGAAAATGCACTTGAGGTACAGAGCAAGCTGGGAAAATGGCAAGAAAAACTGGAAAGTGTCGGATTAAAAATAAGCAGAACCAAAACTGAACACATGTTCTGTGACTTCAGTAGTCCATCCAGTTTTTCTCATATTGCCTTGGATGGTGTTCTCCTACCAGTCAGCTCCGAATTCCGTTACCTTGGGTCAGTGATCCAAAATGACGGCAATGTCGACCGGGACGTAAAGAATAGAATAAATGCGGGATGGATGAAATGGGGAAAGGTCTCGGGAATAACTTGCGATCCACGCATGCCTCTTAAACTTAAGGGCAAATTTTACAAAAGGATCGTGAGACCTGTCGTATTGTACGGATCAGAGTGCTGGGCAACGAAAGTGACGGATGAAAGAAGAGTGTATGCTGCAGAGATTAGAATGTTGAGATGGATGTGTGGAGTGACTAGAAAAGATCGCATAAAAAATGAGTATATAAGGGGAAGCTTGAAAGTAGCACCAGTGACAGAGAAAATGAAGAGAGGTAGGTTAGCATGGTTCGGGCATGTAATGAGGAGGGAAGAATGTAATATAGGCAAAAGAATGTTAGAGATGAACCAAAAGCGATGGATTGTTTGAAAGAAGACATGAGAAAGAAAGGAGTGAGTATTAAGATGACGGGAAATAGACGAGAGTTGAAGAAGAAGATATGTTGTGCCGACCCCACATAGCATGTGATAAGGGCAGGAAGAAGAAGTAAGTAATAAGTATTAAGACTTCAAATGAAAAAGGCATCAACTGACTGTACGATCTGAGTAAACTGTACTAACAATTCTGATACGCAATCTAGACATTTGTTAATTATACATACATAAGAATATTACTGGGGTAGACAGAGGTCGGGTCAATTTAGTCCTTTCGACCCAATTTTTACTTAACACTTAGGACAAAAGGACGGGTAGAATACAGGGGCTAGACAGAGGTCCAGACAATAAAGTCTCGCGCGATTCGAACCCTTAAACTTTAGCTTCGAAGCCAACTAGGCTATTGGGCCGTGTTTCCATTAAATGGATTTTTAAATATAGGTTTATCGTATTCTATAAGTGAACTTAATAAACGAGTGTGTTCGGTATTTACTGTTCAAAATTTAATTTATTTATGCTTTATTGTTGTATGTTTGTTGTTTTTATTGTTAACACCTTATTATAAAATGTTACAATAGACGGACTTTATACCACGTAAGTATCTTTTACTTGTCAACTTTACTACAAATTTATAAGGTATTTTATATATTTAAGATGCATCGAAATTTTAGAAAATTGGTTCAACTTTAAACCAAATCAGTTTTATAATGCACACTTAAAATTTTTTATTTGCATATTATAGCCATCGTTTAAATATTTAACTTTAAAATTATTTAAGTTTAGAAATTTTGCGTCGAAGCAGATCAAAAGAAAAGTTGGGTCCTGTTACCTAACTTATCTGTAAATAACAAAAGTGAATTTAAAATTATATACAGAGATAAATTTATTTAAATTTTTACTATAAAGTCCGTTGAAATATAATTCCCATGCAGAGTAATATAATAACATCTGTTCACATCATTATGCAATTTTCTTGATTTTTTTAAAGCATATTTATGCTGAACTTTTATGTTATTAAATTAAAGAGAAAAAACTTAAAATTTCAACTGACATGGGCGGGATTCGAACCCACGACCTTCGCCGATCCGTGGCGACGCTCTTAGCTCCGCGCCACCGTGTCTTACACGCATCAGTTGAAAGTTTAATTCTGTATTCTCTTTATATTACTAATGCCTTGTTTATTGGCATAGACGCCATCTGTTATCCCTTTTGCAAGTGACAATTTGATAATCCTGACTTTTCCGTTAGGAATTATAGATACGATAACGCCAACTTTAATTTTATTATGCAATTTAATTGGTTTTAAAGCATATTTATGCTGAACTTTTATGTTATTAAATTAAAGAGAAAAATCAATGAAATTGCATAATAAAATTAAACTTGAGTAAAGAAAGAATCCCTCGGCTATCGTAACAAGTCACGACAGCCGAGTTTTTGGGTGGTCGGAATTTCGAGTCGAGAGACCAGAGTTCGATCCCCAGGGCAGTACCAATGAGTTTTTCAAAACTTATGTACGAATTTCATCTTTGGCTTGGACATAAAGGCGGCGACGGCTCACCACCTGTCACGTTGTCCTGAAGATATCTTCGGTGGAAGGTGGGTCAAAGGGACTTAATTGTCTAGACTTGACCTCTGTCTACCCCTGTATTGGGAATTGCGTGAAGATTTTAAACTTGGCGTTATCGTATTGATAATTCCTACCTGAAAAGTCAGGATTATCAAATTGTCACTTGCAAAAAGGATAACAGATGGCGCATATGCCAATAAACAAGGCATAAGTAATATAAAGAGAATACAGAGTTAAAATTTCAACTGACATGGGCGGGATTCGAACTCCAATACTTGCGTCCGGTCTGAGGCTGGAATCACAGACAAGTTCAATGTGTCTGTAGGTTTACACCAGGGTTCGGCTTTAAGTCCTTATTTGTTCCTTCTGATTATGGATGTTCTGTCATCGAACATACAGGAGGCAGCACCCTGGTGTATGCTATTTGCTGATGACATTGTGCTTGTCGGAGAAAATGCACTTGAGGTACAGAGCAAGCTGGGAAAATGGCAAGAAAAACTGGAAAGTGTCGGATTAAAAATAAGCAGAACCAAAACTGAACACATGTTCTGTGACTTCAGTAGTCCATCCAGTTTTTCTCATATTGCCTTGGATGGTGTTCTCCTACCAGTCAGCTCCGAATTCCGTTACCTTGGGTCAGTGATCCAAAATGACGGCAATGTCGACCGGGACGTAAAGAATAGAATAAATGCGGATGGATGAAATGGGGAAAGGTCTCGGGAATAGCACGATCCACGCATGCCTCTTAAACTTAAGGGCAAAGTTTACAAAAGGATCGTGAGACCTGTCGTATTGTACGTATCAGAGTGCTGGGCAACGAAAGTGACGGATGAAAGAAGAGTGTATGCTGCAGAGATTAGAATGTTGAGATGGATGTGGAGTGACTAGAAAAGATCGCATAAAAAATGAGTATATAAGGGAAGCTTGAAAGTAGCACCAGTGACAGAGAAAATGAAGAGAGGTAGGTTAGCATGGTTCGGGCAATAAATGAGTGAGGAAGAATGTAATAAGTAGGCAAAAAGAGAATGTTAGAGATGAACCAAAAGCGATGGATTGTTTGAAAGAAGACATGAGAAAGAAAGGAGTGAGTATTAAGATGACGGGAAATAGACGAGAGTTGAAGAAGAAGATATGTTGTGCTGACCCCACATAGCATGTGATAAGGGCAGGAAGAAGAAGTAAGTAATAAGTATTAAGACTTCAAATGAAAAGGCATCAACTGACTGTACGATCTGAGTAAACTGTACTAACAATTCTGATACGCAATCTAGACATTTGTTAATTATACATACATAAGAATATTACTGGGGTAGACAGAGGTCGGGTCAATTTAGTCCTTTTCGACCCAATTTTACTGCAGCTTACTTAGGACAAAAGGACGGGTAGAATACAGGGGCTAGACAGAGGTCCAGACAATAAAGTCTCGCGCGATTCGAACCCTTAAACTTTAGCTTCGAAGCCAACTAGGCTATTAATGTGTTTCCATTAAATGGATTTTTAAATATAGGTTTATCGTATTCTATAAGTGAACTTAATAAACGAGTGTGTTCGGTATTTACTGTTCAAAATTTAATTTATTTATGCTTTATTGTTGTATGTTTGTTGTTTTTATTGTTAACACCTTATTATAAAATGTTACAATAGACGGACTTTATACCACGTGGCATTCTTTACTTGTCAACTTTACTACAAATTTATAAGGTATTTTATATATTTAAGATGCATCGAAATTTTAGAAAATTGGTTCAACTTTAAACCAAATCAGTTTTATAATGCACACTTAAAATTTTATTTGCATATTATAGCCATCGTTTAAATATTTAACTTTAAAATTATTTAAGTTTAGAAATTTTGCGTCGAAGCAGATCAAAAGAAAAGTTGGGTCCTGTTACCTAACTTATCTGTAAAATAACAAAAGTGAATTTAAAATTATATACAGAGATAAATTTATTTAAATTTTTACTATAAAGTCCGTTGAAATATAATTCCCATGCAGAGTAATATAATAACATCTGTTCACATCATTATGCAATTTTCTTGATTTTTTTAAAGCATATTTATGCTGAACTTTTATGTTATTAAATTAAAGAGAAAAAACTTAAAATTTCAACTGACATGGGCGGGATTCGAACCCACGACCTTCGCCGATCCGTGGCGACGCTCTTAGCTCCGCGCCACCGTGTCTTACACGCATCAGTTGAAAGTTTAATTCTGTATTCTCTTTATATTACTAATGCCTTGTTTATTGGCATAGACGCCATCTGTTATCCCTTTTGCAAGTGACAATTTGATAATCCTGACTTTTCCGTTAGGAATTATAGATACGATAACGCCAACTTTAATTTTTATTATGCAATTTAATTGGTTTTTAAAGCATATTTATGCTGAACTTTTATGTTATTAAATTAAAGAGAAAAAATCAATGAAATTGCATAATAAAATTAAACTTGAGTAGAACTCGGCTATCGTAACAAGTCACGATAGCCGAGTTTTTGGGTGGTCGGAATTTCGAGTCGAGAGACCAGAGTTCGATCCCCAGGGGGCAGTACCAATGAGTTTTTTCAAAACTTGTGTACGAATTATATCGTTGGTTTTGACATAAAGATGGCGACGGGATCACCACCTGTCACGTTGTCCCGAAAATATCTTCGATGGAAGGTGTGTCAAAGGGACTTAATTGTCTAGATTAGACCTCCCGTCTCTCCCCTGTATCGGGAATTGCGTAAAGATATTTATTTTATTTTATTTTTATTTATAATTAAAAAAATTAAAATTAGAAATTTGTTGGTACAAAAATTACAATGTAAAGGTAGGTAAAGATGTCCAAGTGTCCCCTGCTTAGGTATAGACCCATAAGTTTTATAAACAGTACTCACCTTAAATTACTCATTTGTTTAAGGAGAGTACTGTCATCTAAGACTTATTTATAAATTAATTTGTGCGTGTGTGTGCTTTCCCAAATGTTAAACTGATGTTAAACTAAAACTTCTAGTAATTTTTCAGTTTCGTCATATTTTAACGTAAGTGGCCATTCATTAAGACGTTTTTTATAATTGTTCTTATTAAGATTGTATATGTGTTATAAGTTTGAAGTTCGATAATCGTAATTTTGTTGTACAGTTTTGAGCTATTAATGTAATACTTTCTCCCCGCTAGTTTAATTTTTGTGTTGTTCGGTTTTAAATATAATATCGAATCTTCTTTTGTCTTCATTTTTATCATAGTTTTGAGATTTTTGTTTACGTATCATGGATTGAAAATGAAAATTGTTAAATGAGTTGATTAGATTAAAGCTTAATTACAAACAAAAATTTTCAACGTGATAATTCAACATAATATAGATAAAAGGACAACATCACATACATTGCTCCGACCCCAATGTAAGATGCTGTGCCAATTTAAGGTATGGGAATCGAAACAACGAAGGCACCACAAACACCCAGACCCAAGAAAAAGTGGTTTTTCTGCATTGACCCGACAGGGAATCGAACCCGGGACCTCGAGTTGGCGACACCTTGAAAACTGGTGTTTGCGCCACTGATCCACGGAGGTCGCCAACAGTCGTAATAAAACACCTCACGATATGATCAATAAATTATGTTTTGTGTACTACTTGTTTTGTGATCTACATAAGAACTTTAATTTAGCAATAAAATACATTTAGATTCAGTACAACTAGATTTTTAATCATAAACATTAATTTTAATAACTTTTTTCCATTAATAAATCAATATTTAGGTCAAAGTACAGACTTTGAATAAATTATTTAAATTAAATTGCATTTTAAACTTTTTATAATTAAAAAGTCTGTATATCATTCATATTCATATAAAGAAGATAATCCGGTTACCATATATGCCTGTATAAAAGGTTTAACCAGGTTATTTCCTTAAAAACCTTAAAATATATTTGTGACTTTTTTGCAGTCAACTATTAAATATTATATATAAATCTACTGTGTATTTCTAATAATCTTTCATTTAATGATACCGTATAAAAATAAAAACCTATTTTATAGGGAATCCTAATTTTATATTTCCAAACAAATTGCGAACAGTTCTAATAGAAGTTATGTTTGGGCCATGATATTGTTTATTATATAAACATAATTTTCTCAGAAGTAATGTTTATTACAAAATCAAAATTTACGTAGATTAATATTAGATATGATTTTCCGGCAATATCAGCAGAATAATTCAGCGATTTATGTAACATGTAGGAAAAATACACACAGTTCATCAAATTTGTGAAGAATTTTATTTTTTTCGGCATTTCGCAAATATAACCATAAAGAAGAGTGTTAAGAAACAAACGCTATTTTACAACGCAAGAAAAAAGGAAAACAAAAGTAAATATAACCATAATTTATCGATATGAGTTTTATGCAATATTGTTATTGCCTCGCGGGAAATTTTGTGAGATACGAAAGTATTATAATGGCCCGTATTCATACTTTTATCGTTACATGTATACAAGAAAATTACAAAATATTTTATTTCCAAAGCATATATATTTTTTATCTTATCCAAATTGAAGCTTAATATAAGCCAACATTAATAAAAAAGCGGTTAATAGAAAGTACTTCATCATATTACCCCGTAGATACTTAAAAATAGCTCATACAATTTAAAGGCTTCCGAGAATTGTAATAAAACAATTGAATTGTAATGACTCAAAGAAATGTAGACTTTGTAATTAAGACATATCATTGGTAGTAAGGCTGGAAGATCAAAGAAAAAGATAGCATATCGTTGTAAGTAATAAGTATTGATAACATATCGTAGTAAGTAATAGAAGATTTTGACGGAAAACGAGAGCATAAAGGAACGTTGGAAGAGCTATTTTAGGAAACTTTTGAATGAGGAAAATCAGTGGAATGGAGTACTAGAGGATGCTAGGAGTGATATGTGCATGGTTAAACAGGTGACTGAAGACGAAGTTAGGATGGCAGTACAGAGTATGAAAAATGGAAAAGCAGTAGTGCCAGATGGTATACCACTAGAAGCATGGAAGTATCTGAAAGCAGATGGATGGAAGTGGCTGACTTTGTTCTTCAATAAGTTGTTGCAAGAAGAGGTGATCCCCGATGAATGGTGCAACAGTTCACTGGTGCCCGTTTTTAAAAAGAAGGGTGATGTACAAGATTGCAACAGCTATCGGGGAATAAAGCTCACATCACACAGCATGAAGATATGGGTAAAAGTAAGAGCAAAACGAATGAGAGAGGAGACTGAGGTAACACAGAACCAATTCGGGTTTATGCCGGGCCGGGGAACAACGGATGCCATATTTGCACTTCGCCAACTGATTGAAAAATACTAGCTTGTGCAAAAGAACTTGCATATGGTATTTGTGGACCTGGAGAAGGCATACGATAGAGTACCCCGTAAGGTTCTGTGGTGGTGTATGAGGGAGAAAGGGCTGCCAGAGAAGTATGTGCGGCTTGTTGAGGCGATGTATAATAGAGCCAATACTTGCGTCCGGTCTGAGGCTGGAATCACAGACAAGTTCAATGTGTCTGTAGGTTTACACCAGGGTTAGGCTTTAAGTCCTTATTTGTTCCTTCTGATTATGGATGCTCTGTCATCGAACATACAGGAGGCAGCACCCTGGTGTATGCTATTTGCTGATGACATTGTGCTTGTCGGAGAAAATGCACTTGAGGTACAGAGCAAGCTGGGAAAATGGCAAGAAAAACTGGAAAGTGTCGGATTAAAAATAAGCAGAACCAAAACTGAACACATGTTCTGTGACTTCAGTAGTCCATCCAGTTTTTCTCATATTGCCTTGGATGGTGTTCTCCTACCAGTCAGCTCCGAATTCCGTTACCTTGGGTCAGTGATCCAAAATGACGGCAATGTCGACCGGGACGTAAAGAATAGAATAAATGCGGGATGGATGAAATGGGGAAAGGTCTCGAATAACTTGCGATCCACGCATGCCTCTTAAACTTAAGGGCAAATTTTACAAAAGGATCGTGAGACCTGTCGTATTGTACGGATCAGAGTGCTGGGCAACGAAAGTGACGGATGAAAGAAGAGTGTATGCTGCAGAGATTAGAATGTTGAGATGGATGTGTGGAGTGACTAGAAAAGATCGCATAAAAATGAGTATATAAGGGAAGCTTGAAAGTAGCACCAGTGACAGAGAAATGAAGAGAGGTAGGTTAGCATGGTTCGGGCATGTAATGAGGAGGGAAGAATGTAATATAGGCAAAAGAATGTTAGAGATGAACCAAAAGCGATGGATTGTTTGAAAGAAGACATGAGAAAGAAAGGAGTGAGTATTAAGATGACGGGAAATAGACGAGAGTTGAAGAAGAAGATATGTTGTGCCGACCCCACATAGCATGTGATAAGGGCAGGAAGAAGAAGTAAGTAATAAGTATTAAGACTTCAAATGAAAAAGGCATCAACTGACTGTACGATCTGAGTAAACTGTACTAACAATTCTGATACGCAATCTAGACATTTGTTAATTATACATACATAAGAATATTACTGGGGTAGACAGAGGTCGGGTCAATTTAGTCCTTTCGACCCAATTTTTACCGTAGCTTACTTAGGACAAAAGGACGGGTAGAATACAGGGGCTAGACAGAGGTCCAGACAATAAAGTCTCGCGCGATTCGAACCCTTAAACTTTAGCTTCGAAGCCAACTAGGCTATTGGGCCGTGTTTCCATTAAATGGATTTTTAAATATAGGTTTATCGTATTCTATAAGTGAACTTAATAAACGAGTGTGTTCGGTATTTACTGTTCAAAATTTAATTTATTTATGCTTTATTGTTGTATGTTTGTTGTTTTTTATTGTTAACACCTTATTATAAAATGTTACAATAGACGGACTTTATACCACGTGGCATTCTTTACTTGTCAACTTTACTACAAATTTATAAGGTATTTTATATATTTAAGATGCATCGAAATTTTAGAAAATTGGTTCAACTTTAAACCAAATCAGTTTTATAATGCACACTTAAAATTTTTTATTTGCATATTATAGCCATCGTTTAAATATTTAACTTTAAAATTATTTAAGTTTAGAAATTTTGCGTCGAAGCAGATCAAAAGAAAAGTTGGGTCCTGTTACCTAACTTATCTGTAAAATAACAAAAGTGAATTTAAAATTATATACAGAGATAAATTTATTTAAATTTTACTATAAAGTCCGTTGAAATATAATTCCCATGCAGAGTAATATAATAACATCTGTTCACATCATTATGCAATTTTCTTGATTTTTTAAAGCATATTTATGCTGAACTTTTATGTTATTAAATTAAAGAGAAAAAACTTAAAATTTCAACTGACATGGGCGGGATTCGAACCCGCGACCTTCGCCGATCCGTGGCGACGCTCTTAGCTCCGCGCCACCGTGTCTTACACGCATCAGTTGAAATTTTAATTCTGTATTCTCTTTATATTACTAATGGCTTGTTTATTGGCATAGGCGCCATCTGTTATCCCTTTTGCAAGTGACAATTTGATAATCCTGACTTTTCCGTTAGGAACTATAGATACGATAACGCCAACTTTAATTTTTATTATGCAATTTAATTGGTTTTTAAAGCATATTTATGCTGAACTTTTATGTTATTAAATTAAAGAGAAAAAAAATCAATGAAATTGCATAATAAAAATTAAACTTGGCGTTATTAAACTCGGCTATCGTAACAAGTCACGATAGCCGAGTTTTTGGGTGGTCGGAATTTCGAGTCGAGAGACCAGAGTTCGATCCCCAGGGGGCAGTACCAATGAGTTTTTCAAAAACTTATGTACGAATTTCATCTTTGGCTTGGACATAAAGGCGGCGACGGGCTCACCACCTGTCACGTTGTCCCGAAGATATCTTCGGTGGAAGGTGGGTCAAAGGGACTTAATTGTCTAGACTTGACCTCTGTCTACCCCTGTATTGGGAATTGCGTGAAGATTTTAAACTTGGCGTTATCGTATTGATAATTCCTACCTGAAAAGTCAGGATTATCAAATTGTCACTTGCAAAAAGGATAACAGATGGCGCATATGCCAATAAACAAGGCATAAGTAATATAAAGAGAATACAGAGTTAAAATTTCAACTGATGCGTGTAAGACACGGTGGCTCGGAGGTAAGAGCGTTGCCATGGAACGGCGAAGGTCGCGGGTTCAAATCCCGCCCGTGTCAGTTGAAATTTTGACTTTTTCTTTAATTTAATAATCTGTTCACATCATTCATAATGTGTTTTTATTAATAAAATAAAATGAAAATATTCACGCCATTCCCCAATACAGAGGTAGACCGAGGTCTAGACTAATTATCTAGTCATCTAGCGCCACTTTCCACCGAAGACATTGGTTGGGATAACATGACAAGTGGTGAGCCTGTCGCCATATTTATGTCCGATATAAATCGTGCATAAGTTTAGAAAAAACCCATTGGTACGAGCCTTGGTGATCGAACTCGGGTCTCGTGACTAGAATTCCGATCACCTAACCACTCGGCTATAGTGACATAGGATGTATCTTGACATAAAATATACATACGGACCGGTAAAAATCACCTCAAGCCTTGTTCATTACTAGAGTTTTTATATTTTATCGCACTCGGTAATACACTCGGCAAGTTGAAAGTGCACGGCATTATAATTCGCACTTTTGTGACTACTGCCCGTCATTAAGATTGAACCGGTTATTCTTCGAACCTGATGTCCCATGTTACATTTGTGGGTAGTTGTAATTTAATTATTTTTTCCATGGTCACCTTTTACGTTATTTACGCAAAATATTATTTTATCTACCAACGTTAAGTTACCTATTATGTTACCTACGGGTAAAAAGAGGGTTGCATTCTTTTAGCATTAACGCATAGTGTAAATAGTGTTTTTAAATGATACGCCTTTTACTGAAGTTCATATAGAAGTAATGTTAAGGAATGTATTGAAATAGACTGATAAAAAATATATGACTTTCACTTCATGAATTCGCTCATGATTATTTGTTCAATAACAAATTGGTGGTTGGCTAAGTAACTAAGTCTAAAATTATTTTAAATTCGACACCATAAATTTGTAATGTAATTTGAGTACAATAAAACAAAGAAATAAATTTCAACGGAGAAATTCTTCCACGATCCCTTAGGCCATTTAATAATTGTTCTATCTTGGGGAATTTGTATTAGCACACAGTGTTGTTACATTCAATTTTACCTACCTTTGTAGAATAATGTACGGATTTCATTCATCAGTTCTGATTTTTATTCCGTTCCGAGACCAAATCAGGGACGTCCTAAAAAATGTCAGGATCGTAGCAAGTGGAAAGAAGTGGTCTCTGCCTACGCCTACGAGATAGAGGCGTGATTGTATGTTTGTATGATTTTGATTAATTTATATTATATTGTATGATTCCTCGTAACATTTCATCTGTCTAGAAATTCACATTGATTTAATTGTTTAAAATATACAAATTTTGTTAAAAGTTCCACATCAGGTGAAAAAATTAGCAAATATTTAAAGCAGTAAAATTACGAAATTTTGTTCATACTGGAAAACTTTCTTATAGCACAGTTCATTAGACAAAGAAAAGTTCGTAATAAAAAAATTTGCGAAGATTAAGTTAAAAATCTTATGCATATTATTGCCGTTTTAATGTTATATGTGTTGTTTGGAATAAGAATTCAAATATACGACATTACTAAATATTATAAAATGAAGAGTACGTCAACAGACAATAAAAATTCCATAAATACCATCTTGATGCTTGGCATGTGGAATTGTGCACCACAGTGCACAATTCCACAGCAGCGAAATTTTCTGCCACGCACTTGCACTTTATGGAATGTGCTGCCGTCATCACGAGAGCCACCTGCTCGTTTGCCTGCCTTTTTTATATAAAAAAGGTATATTCGCCTGCCTAATTGTTAACGAATCGTCTACTTAATACGAGATTGCCTACGCAACATATCAAGTTGCGATTATTTATGGAAAACCGGTTGAAAAATAAAGAAACACAAAAAGAGTATTGTAATAGAGGTATTAAGCGATTGAAAACACTTCAACCGAGCAAATCAGTACGAATGGTTAATAAAGGCATACAGAGAAAGCACGAGGTGAGCGTTCATATTGGCTGGAAACTAAAAATGGTCGAGTTCTGTGTCGTAACAGGCAACATATAATGACGCTGCCGTCTACATCGCATTCGGACTTTAGATATTTAATAAAGATCATAATGAAACTAATAGGATTTCGAGAATTGATTGGGATCATTTTTAAAGGTAAGACTAACTTACCTACCTGCACGAGCATACAGAAAGGACGTGTTTAAAGTTTATCCAAACAATACTGGCATAGATTTAATTTAAATCCTAGTCGTAAGCAGTTAAATTGTTTAAATTACGTACCGTTCTAATAATGTGTGAAGCAACATTAGTGAATAGTATTGCTACCGGTGATTTTCTTATCGCTTTGGGTAAAAGATATTAGTTCTGCAATTTACACTGGTACAAACTGCATGTGGGTAAGCCGTACAAGCATATAATATGAGTTTATTAAGATTACCAACTGGAAGAGACATGGCCAATGCATTAAGTAGCTCTCAACCAAATTTAGTGAATGAACCTGAAGTTTTACTGACTACGTTTCGGAATAAAATAAAAATGGTGGACGATAGCGAATGGATGAGATCTGAATTCTCCGATTTGAAAAAACAAATAACAGACTTGATGACTATGTTAATGACTACAAGCAAAGCTCAAACCGAAAATATAAATAAGCTTTGCCAAGATGTCTGATATAAAAAATCAGGTCAACAATATTGGAAACACGCTGGAAAAAGTTATCACAGAAAAGAATGCCCTAAAGACCAATTTGAAAAATATAGAAACGACAGTTAATTTTACGGAGGCACAGGTAAAAAATTGGAAACAGTTGTAATTCTATTAAAAACCAGTACAGCGCAGTTATCAAGTGAAGTAATAATCAGCGAAATACAAGAACAATCCTTACGCACAAAAAATATTATTATAGAAGGCATACTGGAAATTTAATCAAAAAATGCTTATGAGAGAACTATGTACGACAAAGAAAAGTGTCTAGAATTGATTAAAAAATTGTCAGCGATTTTCCAGACCCCACTAAAGTCATCCGTCTCGGTGAATATAATTTCAGGGGGGGGGGGGGGCACTAAAAGGGAGGCAACGCATCTGCTATGCCTCTGGTATTGCGGATGTTCATGGGCGGCGGTAATCACTTACCATCACGTGAGCCACCTGCTCGTTAGCCTCCCTTTTCTATTAAAAAAAATCCAGACCGAAACCGACCTATTAAAGTATGCTTTGCAACAGAAGAAGCAGCGATTAAAATTTTTAGGAATAAAAATAAATTCAATGCTGGTAACTTAAAAATATATTCTGATCAAACAAAAAATCAAAGAGCTTATGTAAAGAAGCTGAAGAATGAAGTAGAAAGGCTCTAGGCTAGTTGGTAGGCTCGTACCAATGGGTTTTTCAAAAACTTATGTACGAATATCGTTGGCTTGGATATAAAGACGGCGACGGGCTCACCACCTGTCACGTTGTCACGAAAATATCTTCGGTGGAAGGTGGTTCGAAGGGACTTAATTGTCTAAACTCGACCTCTGTCTACCCCTGTATTGGGAATTGCGTGAAGATAAAAAATAACCGGATATAAAAAATCGTAAAACTAAATTTAAAAAAATAATATATAAAAAATTTAAAAAATACACTTTTATCGAACGTATTTTTGTTTATAAAATATTATTTAAGCCTTAAAAAATTAAATGTTATAAAAATAAAATAATGTGATGCATACCACTTCTAGTTTGGATATTTGTTTCTATATGTCCGTGATCTTACCAGGAACATTCTTTTGTTATTGTTGCTAGTTTGTGTATTTATTAACATGTACCTACACATCAATTAATATTCCTAAACACTCTGTACGTTCCGCTAGATGTATATAAACTAAGATTCAGTTATTTGTTTTTTATCCTCAAGTAAGTGAATTTCTGTAATTCTTATTAAGGAAATGAAGAAATCAAAAACCGTAATTTACTACCGCACAGAATGTACGGGGAGAGGCAGAGCCAGGCACAGCTCTCGCCAAAGGGTATACGTATTACTCGAAGCGGAAGAGTTGTACGGCGGCCAAGCGTTAAGAGGTGGTTAATTAAAATTGAAATTCAGAGTTTCCTAAAAAATACAAACATTTTTTTGGGTGCTTTCTTAATTCAGATAACATTTATATATTCTATGATTAGAAAATATTTAATTAATCGTAATTATAGCCTTTCTAATGTTTGAGTTACATTATAAAATATTTCTATTATTATTGTAACTATCAAAGATCAATTTTGTTATCAGATAAGTTTTTCAAATTTATGGTTTATAGATAAATTAAAAATGAAATGGAAATAAGCTGCGTTAATTTTGTTAATATTTGTAAATATTTTGCTTAAAAATTGTATTAGTCTATGCATGCTATTTTATTATACAGTAGAGTATTTACTATACAATTTATTATTTTTGTTATTTAATATGGTGAATAAAGAGAATGTCATCAATTAGTATACCATGTACTTTTTACTTTTTACTGGAATTTTCTTTTAATTTATAATAAAATATATAATTTATTATTATTATATCTTCACTCATCATCCCTGATGGGATAGTAATGCGTTTGTGAAATTTCATACAAAATTTAAACAACGGTAATCTGTTTAGTGTATATACCAATTTATGTATTCATTTTTGTTCATTTCATTAATTTAGCCATCTTGCGGGCCTTATCTTGTGAAATTTCTTATTTTTCTTGAAAACTTTAACTTAAAGTTTTGTTGCCAGTCGGTATTCCTACCAGCGGGCAGTATTCGTACGAGCAAACTGCACTTTCTTATAAGCTTATTTTCTTCACTGGGACTCGAAAATTTTCTTTAGATTAGTTTCTCTTGTTGCGGAAAATAGGAAGGAATAATAAGTTCGCGTCGCTTCTTAAATTGGAAGTCGGTTCTTTTATACAGTTTTCTTACCGGCTCACCCTAACAGAGAAAATGGCATGGCGTAGCTTATTAGGATCTTATTTCTATTAATAAAACTTTGGCATTAAGTTTTGTCGCTAGCTTTATGTCATTTAACGCCTGACTTATGTATTTTATATGTTAACGAATTTAATTTAAATTTTCTATTAAGAGCAGTGGGTGAAATCGGTGGTCTGAATGATGCTAATAACGATATGCGTAAATCTACTGACCCATCAATGAAAATTAATAAATGCCCAATTCATCTCTAAATATCATTCAATACCTACCTATCAGGCAGTTTCTGACGACATCTCATACATTATAAAGTAACTCAGAACCGATAAGGAGTGCTATGGCTTCCGTCACCATTTCTGCAGCCTAAGACGATGAATGTTAGACGCATAGAACTGTATTACTTCAGAAAGGAGAAAATGACATTTTCTGTATTTCATTTTCTCCTTTCTGAAGTAATAAAGTCATATAAAATTTGAACTTTTTCTTGATTTCCTTGAAATTCCGTTATCAGGTGCTGACTTGGCGATAATTGGACCAATTGTATTTAATTGTATCTCATTTAAACAGAAAAAAATCAAAACACAAACACTGAGGTTTTGTTTGTCTTCTACTATGATTAATTTGACATTTTTCAAATTAATCATAGAAGACTAAGATTAACTTAAAACTTCGCTTCGCACAAAATCTAAAACATGCTTTATGGTGGCTTCCAATACACAGAAACGGAAATACTACACTAATTTCTTCTCGAGAATAGTGTCAATTTTGACAATTTCTAGGCTTAATAATACCTACTAGTAAATTCATATTAAAACAAATAATTAATAATAGATAAATTAATCAATCTTGCTAATTCTACTTATTCCTTTCCAGGCATTTTTGTACCTCTCATTGAAAATGTTTCACAGTTTGGCTCCAATATGGCGCTAACTCAATCCGGGCCTACACTCGCCCACATTTTCACGGTTCATTGGATATAAAAAGAATATAGCGCTTTTAAAGGGATTGAAGAGCCCTTTTAGCGCTTTTGTCCAATTTCGAGACGATGTTGCTTGGTTGCCGTGAATGTTTCAACAAACAAAATTAACGATTCGTGAGAGGAGAAAATCAGGGTAGTAAAGAATAAAGCAATATACTGGTTTTGTCTATTTTGAGTTAAATTTATGTGAGAAAGGTGCCAGTTACAACACTGTACAACATTTAAAGCGTTATGTTTTCGTAAAGTATTGAAGGCAATTTCATACCCGAAAATTAATAAACGATTATAAACTTAAATGCCTTAAACTTATATACTATATTATATTCAGCCTTTAAAGTGTTTTTTATAAACATAAAATACGAAATAAAAATCAATAACAAAAGAAATGTCTTTTAAATCTTTTTTTAAAGTTATCTAAACATTAAAAACTATGCTGAATATGCTAAAGCCTGAAATAACTGATGGATGAATAAAATCGACGGAACGACAAAGCTTTTTCGTTTTAAATAAATAAAATCCGTTTACTCCACGAACGAATAACGTTAGAGCTATCGCGAACAAGCAAACAGAATTAATTTTAACCACGTTGTTTTCATAGCTCTAATGGCAGTTGTATACATGCTCAACAACAATTTCGTTTAAAATTTAATAGGAAAACAAAAAAAAATATTATGGACTTAAATTGTTATTTTTTATCTGTTGTAATAGAAAAATAACTAGTATTAGTAGTAATAGTAATTTTCTAAATTAATTTAGTTTATATTCATATAAAATCGTATTAATATGTAATTAACAGAGTTTGTATTTGTTATATTACAAAAATAAAATTCTATGACGTAGTAAGGTAAGAATCAAGGTCATCTAATTTACGCGAAAAATTGCAACATTCAAACAGCAACAAATCGCGGCTGATTATTCAATTACATAGGAAACATTTTCGAAATGTTTTTAATTTAATATAATTTAATTTCAGCTTAAGGGTTAGGCTGAGAATGAAGGAATTTGTAAAAAAAGGTCACGTAGACAATAGGTGCGATTTTCGCAAATGAGCTGCTCAATATTCAAGAGGCAAACGTCTTTTCGTAACAACAGAACAAATTCGAAAGACGGAGTATCGGCTACGGACGATCCTTAATGTAATTATCATAATGGCGACCAATAAAAGAGAGGTTCGGAATTCGTGACACAGCTTTAAAAGGTACTATCAAAGGTGCCTAAGGCGGAAAACGTCGCATCTTATTTAACGCCCTCCCCAAAGAGGGTATTCTGATCGAGGTCTCGCCTAATCACATTACGTATTACGAAAGAACTCATGATAAAAAAGGACGAAACAGATTTGCATGAGACGTCAAAGTTGATTAAGTGTTCTGGGGCTGAAGTATCCCGATAAATGTGTTAAGCATAAGTAATATAAAAATATTTTAAATATTAATCTCAATATTATTGTAAATGTTGTTATACTGTTGTATTGTAGGTTCGGCCGCACATGGAGTACTGTTCGCACCTCTGGGCGGGGGCACCCCAGTGACAGCTCCTTCCATTTGACCGTATCCAACGAACGACCATGTTCTATCTGATAGGCTAGATCCCCAGAAGAGACGTTGCATCTCTTTGCATTTTTTACAAGATTTACTACGAGGAGTGTTCCGGGGAATTGTTCAGATAAATCCCAGCCGCTGAATTTCACCATCGTACCTTACTGCATAGTCAAAAATTCCACCAACACCATCTTGATGCTTGGCATTCCACCACAGTGCGCTTTTCGCGGAATTTTTTGCCACGAACTTGCACTTTATGGAATGTGCTGCCGTCAGCGGTTTTTCCGGGCCGATACGACTTAGGAACCTTCAAAAAAAGAGCCTATGCCTTTGTCAAAGGCCGGCAACGCATCTGCTATGCCTCTGATATTGTTGATGTTCATAGATGGCGGTAATCACTTACCATCACGTGAGCCACCTGCTCATTTGCCTCCCTTCCCTGTAAAAAATTACTTTCATAGAAACTTATTTATATGTAGATAAATGCCGCCTATGTCAGTTGATATGACATATTCCGCCTATGACACAAATCTTTGCCCCTTTAGGGACTCAAACCTACAACTTAGCTTCGATGACACGGTCACTATCAACTAGGCTATCGGGTCGTCGACTTTTAATTCTTATAAATGAATAACATTTTATAATATGCCTATAATGGAGTTTGTTTTTAACTTCTTCTTCACAGTATATAAAAACTTCATTGTTTAATAAAGTTGTCTCCCAATGACTGCTCCTGAAAGCGGACATCAGTGACCTGTTTCCATACATCTGCGTAAAACCTATACTAAGTTACCACTTCAAAAAAGATTTTCCGTAAAGATTGTCAGTTCTACAAGCTATGTGGCCGACCTGTAGCCACTTCTGCTCGCTGATTCATACATATATGTCAGTTACCCTGGTTCTACCGCGGATGATTTCATTGTTGACTTCACTACTCTTCGACTTTACGTATCATTTAGCAGAGTGCTAAGCGAAATTGCGATTAAAACTTTATCAGCAGTGAAACGAAGGGGAGTGATGTATTCGCTATTAACGTTAATACCGTATGCTTTTAAGACATCTACTTTCTTAAGCCTAGTGTTTCGTGACCCCGTCTCTGGTTCTGTACTCGGTTATATTTCGCCTCATCATTAAATCAATTGAATACTTCGATATCCCGGGAGTCTATCTGGTACCGTTAAAGGGATTGTAGCACCGTCGAAATTTCGATTGAATCGAAGGCTTTCTTAAATTTGTAGTCTTCGTACTTCTGTACAATTGAGCGAAGAGTATACTTGGGGCTATTATCTATGGTACTATAGCTTTTTGAAAACAAATAAAAACTATTTATATTACAAAAATAGTTATTTAATTACTTATATAATGATTGACCTATTCAGGATGGTTACCTGCCATCTGACGGTAGCCAATGTCATGTTTAAAGCTCTCTTAGTCGCCTCTTACGATATTCTTGGAATGAAAGAGGTTGGTTAATTCTTACGAAAAAATTTTGTATATACCCATTGGTATAGTATGGGTTTTTTCAAAACTTATGCACGATTTATATCGTAGGCGTGGACAAAAAGACGTTGTGTCCATCACCACATGTCACGTTGTCCCAAAATAATGTCTTCGATGGATGGTGGGTCGAAACGACTTAATCGTCGAGACCTCTATCTGAATATATGTATATCTCTACGCCATTCCCAATATAGGGGTACTATATTGGAAATGGCGTGAAAATATATACTTTTAAATATATTGTATATGTCGGCGTGGGGTAGGCCACATGAGGCAACTCGTTGTCGGATCCGTCTTGAGCCATATCAGAAACTTCAAATAAAAGGTAATAAATAAATAAATATCTTCACGCAATTCCCAATACAGGGGTCGACAGAGGTCGAGTCTAGACAATTAAGTCCCTTCGACCCACCTTCCACCGAAGATATTTTCGGGACAACGTGACAGGTGGTGAGCCCGTCGCCGCCTTTCTGTCCAAGCCAACGATATAATTCGTACGTAAGTTTTTGAAAAACTCATTGGTACGAGCCTGCCGCTCGGGTCTCTCGACTCGAAATTCCGACCACCCAACCACTCGGCTATCGTGACTTGTTATCGGCTATTGTGAAATAAAAGATGGATCGCGTAACAATCTAAATGGGTGGAAACGCAGTAAGTTCGATACAGGAAGATGACCGTTCGCACTGCTGTTCGTTTCGTAAGTGAAGCCCCGAGAATATCCTGAAAATACTATATATCAGATGTCAAATGACATTGACAACACATAGCAATCAAATCCGCTCTGTCACTTCCTGTATCGACCTTACTCTAGCGCACTACTTGACGTTTCCGAAGACTTTTAATAGATGGGTTGTAACCAAATTATGTCGCCTAATCTTGATTCTGCGACGTATATATTAAATAATATTCTTAATACATATTGTGTCACCCTCTTCTTATAAAGTACAGGCCAATTCCATTCCCATCTATACTGTTTCGTCGGTCAGGCGTGAAGTCTTTTATATTTGGAGTCACGTGTCGACCAACGTCCAGGAAACCGACATCAACGTATGTATTTGAGCGAATCTAATGCACTCAAAACCAAGCGACATTTGAACGTGGGTTGAATAGAGTGAGAAATGAAACAATGGGACGAAATAAAATGAATTGGGAGATACAGTGTATTATTTGCGGAAAAATCAATTGTGAAAAGCTTCCGGTTGTGCCAAACGGCGACAGGAAGACGGATCATTATTATTACTGTCCAAAGTCTAAATAAAAGCGTTTCAACTGGCTTCCGTGTTCTGCGTTTCCTGTTCGGCAGAGAGATGGCTTCATAAACGCTGTTATTTTGTTTCGTTTATTTGTCATTGAATAAATTATTTAATTGAAAATGGTCTTACGACCTTACGACGAAAACGTTCATGAAAGTTAAATAATAGTTAATGAAAAGTAAGTTGCTATTTCGAATCTTGAAAACATTTCTATGAAATATTTTTAATAATGTAAATTCTTTTGCCGCGCGATATCCGCGTAAGAATCTACCACTTTCCTGCAGGAATCGTCAAATTTCAATCGATAATTCAATGCACTAAGTGAAAAGGCCCTTGACTACCGACAGGCGTGATAACCATCTCGAAAAATATACAAATACTAAAATTTTATAGACCAGTGACAGGCAGCGGCGTAAGTTGCCAGGTGTCTGGTACTGCAACATCTTATCCGGTCGGACCTTACGGAAGAGGCCAATGTCCTGCAGTGGACTGTGGCTGACCGTAAAGTACTCATAAATAAATAAGTAAAAAGAAGCGAATGCTTTGCAGCTTAGGTGGATTAGTTAACATGAATACTGTTAATGTTATTAGTAAGCACAGTTAGCAAAATATTTTTTCATTTATTGTCATTTGAATCAACTTTTCTTTTTAATAAGATTCCTTCTATCTCGATTTCAAAATAAAAGGCAGACAGGAAACTTTTAAATATGACGAGCAACTTTTCGTCACCCCTAACTAAATCGAATCAAGTCTGTCAAACCTTCAAAAGCGGGAACAAAGATCAAGGTCCTCTTTTTATACTTTAGTCTCGCTACAACTAAATTGGTCCTCCACAAGGGGAGGGTATCCTGTTTTATTTGACACATTAGGCATATTTGTCCCTTTACGCTTTATTGTCATATCTGTTGATAGATACAGCTGTCTTATTCAGGTATGCGAATCTTCATGTCTGTGAGTGTAACCTGTAGGCTGATTCAGTAGAGAAGTAGGTGGTTTCAAAGATAATAGTGTCTTTTTAAGAATTATTATTGTCCTACTCCCGCTCACAAAAGTAGAGTAGAGTTGTAGCACACAGCACTGTAAGTGAAATATGTCCACTTAAAAATGGCAAGAACCAGGAAGCGATCGCGCCTCCGAGCTATGCCAAGCGCTACCGAATTAGAGGTCCGTGAGTAACGGCGCGTAGACTTCGCGAATTACTATAGTATCATTTATTAATTTAGGTTTTTATAAATAAATAATGTATCTGATATATAAATAATGAATGAAGTCACGATAGCCGAGTGATTGGGTGATCGGAATTTGAGTCAAGAGACGTTTGAGAAGAGAGTTCGATGCCCAGGTGGCAGGCTCGTGTCAATGGGTTTTTTCAAAACTTTGTACGATTCATATCGTTGGCTTGGACATAAAGACGGTGACGGGCTCACCACCTGTCACATTGTCCCAAAATATCTTCGGTGGAACGTGGGTCGAAGGGACTTAATTGTCCAGACTAGACCTCTGTCTTCCCCTGTATTGGGAATGGCGTGAAGATATTATTTACTATTATTAATAATGAATCAATGTTCTTATAAATAAAATAATAGAAGAAATAAATATTATTTACTAAAATAATAATTTTGTCAGACTGCATTTAAAAAAATATATAGATAGATTTTGATTTGCATATAAATAAACAAGTATAACTACTACAACAAACACAGACATGTTTAGTACAACGTACAGAAAACATAATATCAAATTAATTGATTTTCATAGAGTCACCATCTTTAGATAAAATATTATATTAGGGTAAAAATTACACCTAACTACTTCAAACTTTACTTTCAGTATTTTGTTATACTCTATAAAATGCGCTGGCAACATGTACAAAGTAATAATAATTGCGACATTCTAAGCTTTTACTTGCTATTGCTTTTATCTGTTCTGATTCTGCTTTGTATGTTCTTGAAAATGCTATTCCCAATACTGAGGTTGTCAAAGGTCTAAATTATATTAAATAATTTAGTCCTTTCGACCCACATTTCACCAGATCTTATTTGGGATAACGTTACAGGTGGTGTGCCTGTCACAGTTTTAGTAGCCAACCCAATTTTATGAACAGTGCCTTATTTTTCTGTCATCTTTAGTGAAGGTCATCATCATCTTCACGCCATTTCCAATACTGGGATAGACAATGGTCTAGACAATTACCTCCTTTACTTTCACAGTAGATTTTTTTTGGTACAATGTGACAGGTGGTGAGCTCGTCGCCGTATTTTATTATAGAGGATGTGAATTTTAATCGTGACGTTTACACCATCGAAATTGATAACTGTGATGGTGCTAGCGATAGAGGAGAAACTATCTGGTTAACGGTAAAGGAGGAACGTTCTGGAGATATAGACGTTCCTCGAATATATTCCGAAAGTATTATATTATAAATTCCTACAACCCCAAACTTACTTTTACTAATAAGTAATCATAACATTTTATTGCTATAATACATGTAGGTATAATACATGTACGCATATCATAGAATGCTTTTGTTTATCGCTGCTCCGATTACTATTTAGATATTTTATCAAATCTGTCTCCCCTACTGAATATTCGATAATGACTGTAGATACGTTTGAGTGCACCCGCATGTCGCAAAGGCGGTTAATTTTGTGTATTACGAGGACGAGAGTTTGGGAGATTAAATGTTCCGATAGTTCCTTTGTTGTGTTGAGTAATTTCGTTGTTATTACTTTAATGTGATGAACGCATATTCGTATTCAATAATATACACATGTTGTATGATTTTTCTTATGCGTAATTCAAATTTGTTAATGTGTATATATTGGTCAAGAATGTTAATCTGCAGAAATAATTATTAGTGTCAACCCTTCCCTACTGGAGAGGTCTATGTCCCGCAGTAGATTTATATAGGTATTTATGTAAGTTTGTATATTTGGGTATTTGTAACTTAATCACGTTAAAATGTGTGAACGAATTTGAATTAAATTTGGTACATAGAGATACGTATAAATTTTCTGTTATTGTAACAGATACGCCACGAGAAAAATAACAGAGCATATATAATATGAAATATAAAAAATCTTTTAACTGGTTACTGTTGACAAACACTAAACTATTTTCTTTGATAAAACTTCGAGTAATAGAGGCATATATATACAAATACATATACAAATATGCATCGTTAAAGATCACAGGACAAATTCATTCACTCAGTCCCCCTTCATTACTCAGCGCCACCCTTCATGTTAGAGACCCATTACCAGCTGAATATATGCAATTTATTACTTTACTAATTTACATACATTTTGTAAAGATGTGACATGTTTCCGAAGATAAACTTTGTAAAATAACTTGTAATGAAGAACGAAACAAAATTTGTTAAATAATTTAACTGTAAAATAGCGCTAAATCTTTGTAGATAAATACTTATACTAAGTGAGGATGATTCCTGTATCGTATATTGTGTATACCGTACGCTATAGTATATTACAAGGTATACATATATTCCCATATTGTAACGACGACAATATCGGATGGGCCAGATATTATATCGGAGGTTAGAAATTGAAAATGATATAAGCAATCCCGAGAACCAGTAAGTTGAGATTTCATACAATCGACTGAGATTTAAAATCAAGACCCATTTTAGGGCAGTCGAATTAGCTTTCCTACTAACAATAGTTTGAAGAATAAACTTTCTACACGTATCTTGCTTATATGTTTCAATTATATTTATCTTATTTAATACTATTATAAATACGAAACTATGGATGGATGGATATTTGTTAACTCACATATAACTAAAACATATTTTGCGGGCCGATTCTGATGAGTTTTGATATTATGGTACTTCATTATTATGGACTTCAAATGTAAAAATAACTAAAAAAATATTTTTCCCGTGGAAAGATGGAAAATGGGTGTAGCTTATAAACAACGTTAGTAGAATATACCACTATCATCAATAGAGGTAAAAAAATTACAAAACATTGGTTTTTATTTAATAGTTTTTTATTCGCTACAGTTATGTATGTTTGTATCGTGTTATTTTTGATCTTTTTATTTTTAGTCTGTTCTGGTTGTTTTTCGTTATTCATTATACCCAAAAAATATTAAAATTGTATAAAAATTTTGGGACATGGCACATTTCAAAACAATTCTTCGGGTGCAAAGTAAAGTTGCTTATCTTACAAAATCATTGCGTGTATGTGACCGAAAGCACATTACAGTTGGTCTTGCGTTTATGGGACTATATGGTCAATACCATCGTACTGGGGTATTTCTTGATATGATTCTATGTACGACGAAGCTTTCAATTATTTTTCTTGAAAGTTTCTATAATATGAGTAGCTGCAGCTACACTCCTGCGAAGTTTTAGATTATCGTATTTACCATTGTTAATCTTATATCATTGCCAAGCATTATGCAATGCCATATCGAGGCAGTGAGAAATGAGAGAAAAATACAACTTGTTACTCTTGCCCCTAATCGAATTTCTATAGAGATCGATATTCTGATCACACGTATCGACACAACTCATTTTCTCATTTTTTTAATTGCTGATGGATCTAAATGAATATATTTGTATATATGACGACCTCCATGGACGAATGGTGTATACACCGGTTTTCAAAGTGTCACCATCTCGAGGTCCCGGGTTGGGTTCCCGGTCGTGTCAATGTAGAAAAACCACTACTTTTACATTTTCTCGGGTCTGGGTTTTTGTGGGGCCTAGCCTACCTCAAGTGCGTTAGCATCTTACATTGGGATCAAAGAAATATATGTGACGATGTCACTATCTATATATGTATTTATTATTATATTGCCCATCGATGATAGATCAAAGCTTTGATTTGGTGGCACCTGCAGAATGGCACCTCGCCAAAAGCAGCAGTGAAACCGGGCCTGGGTTAAAGCATCGGCGTCTCGGGATTCAAAAACTAGCGTTTGTAAGAAGGAGTATAACTCTGCCGCCAGGTCCTTTAAAAGAGTAATTACTGCGATAAAGTCCGAGCACATTAACAGAATTAGCTAGAAGCTAGTTCGTCTTCCTTCGGGAACCCTTGCGTTCTGGTCCCTCGCCAAGGCTGTCCAACGGAATTTAAGTCGGCCATCACTAACATCTCTGCAAAGGGAAGACAACTCGCCGGCCCATGACGAAAAAGAGAAAGCCGATCTTCTAGGTTCTCTTATTGCGTCCAACTCGACTCTCGATGACAAGGGGAACTCGCCGCCGACCATCCCGTGCAGTGAGTGCTCTATGCCGGACATACGGTTTTTTCAGAGCTCAGTGCGAAAAGCACTCCTCTCCCCGGACATCCAGAAGTCGAGTCGGCTCGATGGTATCCCCCCTATTTGCTGAGGATGCGTGCTCCAGTTTTAGCATCGGTTCTAACGCATCTTTTTCGGTACTACTACACTGAAGGCGTTGTCTCGATGACATGGAAGACAGCTTTGATGTACCCGATCCCTAAGAAAGGCGACTGCTCAGATCCGGGTACCTACAGACCGATCACCATCACTTCCTTGTTCTCCAAAATAATGCAGTCCATTATAAACTGTCAGCTCTGGAGGTACTTAGAGGAGCACCAGTTGATCAGTGACCGCCAGTATGGTTTCCGTCGGGGACGCTCGGCTGGTGATCTCTTGTGTACCTCACTCATCGATGGGCGGAAGCAGAAGAGAGCAATGGTGAGGCCCTGGCAGTTAGTTTGGACATGGCGAAAACTTTTGATCGAGTATGGCACAAAGCGCTTCTCTCGAAGCTTCCGTTATATGGGCTTCCCGAGAAATTTTGTCGTAATTGGGTCGCTGAGTGAACGCTGGTGTCCCACAAGGCTGCTGTTAATTATTCTTCCGTAAAAAGTTTAATATGCTGACGTTTGAATGATAGTGATGACTCACTATCATTCGAAGATTCGTATTGAACTTCTGAGTTGCCAACCAGGTAAATTATGAAGTAATAATCGAGTATCATTCCCATCTTTATCTGTATTAAACTGCAGCAGTGGAAATGTGACAGAGTCGGGTATTAGACAGGAGAGACAAGACAATCTTTATTTTCTCCAATTCTTTAATAATTTTAATTAAGTATTAATAGACTAACTTACGAAGACCATGTAAGTTAATTGCTTGAAGAGGGGAGGGTCAACAGTACCTAGACGTGCATGTATGAAGAAAATGATGATTTTGAAAAAAGCGAAAGAAGTATGTAAGGGTACGTGGCACTCGGCGATTTGTTCTCTCTGGCTACCCCGTTAGGCATTGTGCGTAAAGATAAGTGAAGTATTGATTCCGTAATAATCTGACACTAAAAATAATACAAATATTACTAATACCAATGCTATAGTAGTACAATTTACCACTGTAGTTAACCTGTAGTTAAAAAAAATAAACTACGACAATTTCCTTAGCGAATTACTTAGAAATAAAACTATTAGAAGCTATTTATATAATATATAATTAAAAATAATACAGAGACAATGATCTGTTCTTATCTTGAAAAGCTCATTCTAAAAAAACTCTTCTGAATAGAACACAGAATAGTTATCCTAACTGATTCACAAATCTTGCAATAAGTTGCCAGGACACAGCTATAGATTGACATAAAATAACGACCGAATTCGAAATAAGAGGAGGTTCTTAATCCGGTTGTTAATGTTGTCACCTCATAACTACGTCATATGTAAACTGATTCCAAAAAACTTTTTTGTTATCATGATAAAATGCCAAGGTAATCAAGAAGAAACCTCAAATTTTATTTTATTCTGTAGTTGCTGGGCTGATGATAAAAGCCACTGCACTCTTTAACGGTTAAGTTTTAGGTAGTAACTTAGGATTTTCCCGGTACTTAGATATTGGATGATAAGAGACGAACTGGCTATTAAATGGTTTTCACCGGCTGGCTTGTAGATTCATTCGTAAACTACTGTTAGGCACAGGCCTCTCCTAGTTTGTGTCCTCACAGTGTTATCGTATTCTCTATTTACTCTTACCTAAGTTTTTATTTCTAAACTAAAAATGGTAAGTTAATAAGTTACAAGTTGAGCTAGGAAAGTTTCTCTTTTCTTTTTGTGTTCATTTTTAAGGCGGTCCAATTTTTAAATATATTATTTATTCTAACCTTATAAAAAACTAATACCCGATACTTGCCCTCCAATAATTACTTGCCCTGGCTCACTAACAATGTCAGGCTGCGTTGCGCTACAAACCAAAAATTTTGGTATTTGGCGCCTTTGACGAGTATGTCGTAAGCATCAACTAAATCAGGGTTTTTGCAAATTTAAACCTAAAAGTGGTGCTTCCGATTAGAAAAAAATATACGTATGGATATGGAGTATGACAACTTTTTGTTATTGCTTTAAAAAAATAAGTCCAGCATGATAGAGCAAAAAAATAAATATAAGAAACTTAAAGAAACTTAAACGCCACTTCAGTTCAGTATTTAGTAAATTACGTAAGGAAAAATAAGTACAAGGAACTAATATTGCAAGCAAGGCATAAATGTTCATACAAAAATCTCTAGCTCCAATTTTCAACATTCGCATTTATTCTAAACATTTATCTAACCAACGACGACTCTGTTGCGGCAATAAAATTTGAAATAGCATTATAAAAGTAAATGGCTCCAAAATTCAGCCCTCTCTAAACTAAATTTTAAATTGAATTTCTTTATTAGTCGGGACGTTCGACAAATGGGCAGACTGAGTTTTGCATTAGCCGGGCTTTTACGAAAACGCCTGCGGCTGTGGCACGCGTGCCTTTGGCAGAAAGAATAGAACACAAAGCAGGATTAAGAAATTTGCAGTTAAGAGACTGCAAATAAAATTCAAATATTTTTTTATATAAGTAAACGAATTATACAATGGTATTTTCTTTGGTGATGATTGTATTATGTGTTTATAATCACGCATGTATGTTATAAAAAAGTAAAATAGCAGCTTATAAATGCCCACAGTTGGGCAGACGCCTCCTATAAAAAAATTAGAGAGATTGGAGCAGGAGAACGTCCTCCAGGCTGTTGCACATTTTATTTATTACTTTTTTATTGGTACACCAAAAACATGTTCACAAAACATTTCACTAAAAAATACATATTAAATACAAACATCGCATGAATACATCAATAACAGCCGTACATAACATTTGCACTAGGTGATAAATCATCAAAAATAATGTATGAATTTTATTTTTATTTCACTGACCTGCAGACTTCCTCGCGATATTTTCCTTGAAAGCCATACACAAAATTGCTATTAACAATTTTACTAATACAAGGAATTTAACTAGGGTCACTTGCTTTCTAAAGCGAGCACTCTGACCATTAAACTACCACAGGTCATACGTCAGTTATGTTATAAGCTTGTGCAATATCAGTTGAAGTACTTTATCTTCGTGACGTGAATTATTTAAAAGAAAATCAATCCGCATTTCAATGTTGCTTTTCCAAAAAACACCAAAAAGTCTAAAATTTTCATTCTCTGTCTCCAAATTAATAAGCAGTTCTTCAAAACAATGATGATGAAGTAAAGGCAATTTGTTCTTTTATGTTTTGTATGACAAATGAGGTCCCCAGAAGCTCTTTTTCATTCTTCGCCTCAATATATAACTCCTCTTTCTCATTCGTGTAAAAGTCTATGATGTCATGTGAAAACATGACAATGACAATCCCACAAAAACAATGTTAATTTAAAAATTAATGTTATTATCATAATACCTATGCAACCTTGATACTGACTACCCATAATATTATTCAAAGGCGTAATTTTTATTTAATATTTTTTCATTTTAAAAAAGCTTTCATTGATATAAATAATATTTATTGTACAGCATAAAATTCATTAATTAATGATAACTAGATTTTAGTTCTTTATTTATTTTATAATTAAAATAAATAAAGAACTTAGGCCTTAGGAGGTGAGCCCTACAATGTTGTCCCAAATAAGTTTCGGTGAAAAGTGGGTCGAGAAGAATTCATTGTCTAATCTTCTATTCTTCTTCGTCTATTCTAGTAAAATACGTGAAGACTAAAGAAAACAAAAACAATATTAAATTAAAATAAAGCCGTCTCTTTAAAATCGAAATGCGGTAGACCCTTTCTTTGCCTTGGAATCGTCTGGATCAGTACCAGACTAATTTATATATTTTTGCCGCCAAATAGCAGCATAAGAACTGTCATGCTCTGGTTTGAAGAGTATAGAGAGCCAGTTCCATGAGGCATTCAATCTCAGTGCTCGAGGGTAAAAACGCATCTGTAACCTTCTTCTTTTAAAGTGGTTTATAGGTGTTTTAGGCTGCATTAGTCAATTACCATCAGCACTACTACTACTACTACTACTACTACTAGCACGTTTTTCACGGTTTATTTTTTTAATTTGGATTTTGAAAGTGATATTCTTTGGATTTGTTATAATTTTTTTTAAGATTATTCTAATTTTAATTACTTGATGTAATTGTGGTCAAGAAATATTAAACTCAAATTCAGCTTATTGGAATAATAAATTAACTAATTATAATCTCGTACTGCAATCGCTCGTACCATAGATGGCACGAACATAATTGTTATTCTTTCTAAAAAAAGTTTTTATTTGTTCTTTATTTTCCTTGAGCTGCTTTATTATTAATACATTATTGTTAACGCACTGAGGTTGTATTACACACATGTCTTAAATGTCACTAATTGCATAGAATAATAAAGAAAAAGAAAGAGAAAATATTTATAATATAATAATCCGTAATAACTTAAGATTGAAACGTTGGGAGGATTTTTTTTTCATAGTGTTTGCGCACCTGACCGTCTTTCTAGACTTTTATACAATCAATGCCACAACGAACATACCACAGGTCTAAAATGCTGCACTCTCACAGTTTTGCTTGCACTAAAATAGAATACTTTGCGTTTATCAAAAAATCTAACGTTCTAGTTTCAATTATTATAAAGGTTAGGGTCATAGCAAAGAAAGAATGGAATCAGTCATGCAAACTTTTATCTCCATAATATCTACTATCAACTTTAACCAATATGGCTGACAACAAGTAAAGCTTCCGCTAATCGGGGCCCCTTTGAAAACATATTCACATATTTTAAATAATTATTTGTTGCATAGCATTGTATATTGTGTATGAAAAAATTTAAACCTATATGCGGGACCCATATATGAGTCAAGGATTGAGTACAGTAAGTATTATACTGGCCACATAACTCGACGAACTGATCACCTGTGCAGAAAAAAGGTTCTTAAGTGGCAACCTCGTTAAGGCAAATGCAGTGTAGGACGACCCCCCGGAAGATGGAGTGACAACCGGCAAAATATTTCGGGGAGTCGATGCAGGATGCAGGTGGCTGAGGACCGTTCCTTATGGTTTCAGATAATCTGGATAAAGATTATCGAATAAAATTGAGAAAACCGTTAGTATCCTTGTATGTCTTCGTTCTCGAATAGGAAGCCATTTAAACTGACAACGGCATTCCGTTAGAATTCGTAGAAACATGATCAAATTTTCGAAGACAAAAGATAAAACGGATGCAGTTGTTAACTAGGCGGTCCAGCTTATCTAATTGATTATCATTAATATCAGTATTACTAAAATGGATGATCAAATGCAACGTTTATTTACAAACTTAAAACTAGAAATGGACAAGCAAAAAACTACATTAAAAAATCTATTAGAGAAGAGATAGATGAGAAATTGAAACCACTAGTGGAAGAAAACCTGCTTTTAAAAAATGAAGTTGAGAAACTGAGTGAGAAGGTAAGACGCCTAGAATCTGATAAAAAGGAAAACAATTTAATATTCTATGGTTTCGAGGAACCCGCAAAAGAAAATATTAGCGTAATCAAAATGGTGGTCAAAACTCTAATTGATTCAGGTATTGAGGTCAACAAGCGAGATATTAATAAAGCCTTTAGAATCGGCAAAGAGAAAGGCAAAGCTCGTCCGGTTTTAGTGCACATGTTAAATACATGGAAGAAAATTGAAATCCTGAAAAATAAGAAAAGATTACCTAAGAACATTTTTGTGAATGAAGACTATAGCAAAGAAGTGTAAGAAAAGCGGAAGGAACTCATACCCCAGTTAAAGGAAGAAAGAAGTAAGGGACATATAGCATTCTTAAAAGGCGATAAACTTTTCGTCAAAGGGGAAGTTGTGACACGAGATAAAAGGAAGAGAGAGCAATCTGCATCACCAAAAGTAACCAAGGAAAAGGTTAGACCGAAAATTAATAAAGTTAATGCATTTGAAAGAATGTACAAAAACAGATCGCACTCAACATCTGAGTTAAATAAAGAATAGTCACTAACAAACATCGGTAACCGGAAGTTCAGAAGAAATAAACAAATAATAGCTAACAACAGAACAAACACTAATACACCTCACCCAAACCGGCTGGTCTCCGTGGGCGGATTTGACCAACCCCTTCCAGCTCAATTAAAAAGAAAAAATAACATTAGTATCAAAACAAAAGCGAACAAAAAATTTATATTGCCACTTTAAACAGCTTAACCTTGCGTACAGAAGAGAGCTTAACCGAGTTAGATTAGCACTCTCAAATATAAAGTGGGATGTTATAGGATTAAGCGAAGTTAGAAAATTAGGGAAGTATTGATCGCAAGTATTGATCGCAGGGATCGCAAGGAGTACATTCTATACTATAAAGGCGAAACAAAAGGAAACTATGGAGTGGGATTCATGATTAAAAAACATTTAGAAGGAAACGTAGACGAATTCAAAGGTATATCAGAGAGGATAGCTGTGCTTAATCTGAATCTGCCGTCGTACAAGAACAAATGGTCGATTATCCAAATATACGCCCCCACAGAACTAAACGAAGAATCTGCCAAAGACTTCTTCTATGAACAAATAACGTCAGTCCTACAGTAATCCCACAAGAACGTTATGTTGATGGGTGATTTCAATGGCAGAATTGGTTCTCAACAAACTGGAGAAGAAAATGTAATTGGCAAATTTGGTTTTGGCGAAAGAAGCAAAAATGGCAATAGAATGATTAATATGGCCTTTGAAAACAAACTTTCATTCACGAATAGCTTTTTCAAGAAAAACATTAGGAAAAAGTGGACATGGATGTCACCAAATGGGTCATATAGAAATGAAATAGATTACATAGCAACTAACAATAGTGTGGCGGACTTAACATTAAAATTTTTATGTAAAAATATAATTTCATAAAGTAATGTAATATTTTTTGTGTGCTTTAAATTTGATTATTTTTTTTTATAGTTAGTATATTGTTAACAATGTGTTACTCTATGTGATGTGTGACTATATATTCTTTGGTAAAAAAAAAAAACTTCTTACTTTTGACTCTTTCACCTTCTGACTGATTTGTAAGGTTGTTCAATGTAATTAATATATATAACTTTATATGCTTACACTTAGTTTTATTTTACGAAGACTCAAGACATATTACACATTGACACCCACAAAGTGGTGACCCCAAAAAAGTGCACAAAATGAGTGAGAAAAAAGACGTCGTCGAACAAGACACAACTTCGCCATCCGACATTTGCCGCATCGGCGTTCGGATTGCGCCATTTTGGCCAAAAAGGCCGGCGATTTGGTTTGCACAAATAGAAGGACAATTCTCGATTTCAAATATTACAATGTACGCAACTAAATTTTATTACGTCATAGCTCAACTGGAGCCACAGTATGCATCTGAAGTCGAAGATATAATTATCTCACCACCAAGTAACAATAAATATGAAAAGCTGAAAATGGAGCTCATTAAAAGATTATCAGCATCTAGGGATAAGAAAGTGAAACAACTGCTCATCCACGAAGAACTGGGGGATAGAAAACCTTCCCAATTTCTCCGACACCTTCAACATTTGGCTGGACCAGGAGTGCCTGACGAGTTCCTGCGCACAATTTGGATGAGCCGACTTCCGAACATTACACAAACAATCATCGTGTCACAATCTGCAACTTCTCTCGAGACTCTGGCAGATTTAGCTGATAAAATTCATGATGTACCGACTTCTGCTCACGTAGCGGAAACAGAAGCAGCTACGTCAAACGACAGAGTGCAAAAACTAGAAGGTCAAATAGCTGAACTCACCAGGCAAGTGAAGACCCTCACATCGCAGTTAGCAAACAGGCGCCCAAGATCACGAAGTAGAAGTCGACCTCATAGCAGGACCAGGTCAAATTTCAGTTACAGGAGGTTTCCAGTATGCTGGTATCATAATAAATTCCGTGAACGGGCAAGTAAGTGTATTAAACCTTGTGATTTTAATCATGCGGGAAATGCACAAGGCATTCGCTAATGGCGACCTACGATTGTCAAAATACTGGTCGCTTATTCGTTACAGATCGAAATACGAAGATGCGGTTTCTTGTTGATACTGGTAGCGATCTCTGTGTCTTCCCACGAGTAGCAGTTAAACAGAATAGGCAGAAAACCAATTACGAATTATGTGCAGCAAATGGTACTATTATTAATACTTACGGTTATGTTCACTTAGTCTTAAACTTAGGGTTGCGCCGCAACTTTACTTGGCGATTTATTGTAGCCGATGTTACAAAGGCTATTATTGGTGTAGATTTTTTATCTTACTATAATTTAATTGTTGACTGTAGGAATAAACGCCTGATCGATAACACTTACTACACTCACGACCACGGCTATGCCTGCAGACACAACACACTGTATTATATCTACGATAAAAGTTGCTACTGGAGATTCGGTTTACCACAAGATATTAAAAGAATTTCCCGAAATTACACGCCCTTCAGGTATTCATAGTGTGCCTAAACACAATACAGTGCATCACATTAGAACCACCCCAGGCCCACCAGTAGCTTGCGCACCCAGACGATTGCCACCGGACAAGTTGAAAATTGCCAAAGAGGAATTTGCTACAATGTTAAGTCATAGTATCGCTAGACCATCGGAATCACCTTGGTCTATGGTCTATAGGGCACTTAATGCCAGGACAATTCCTGATAGGTACCCGATACGTCACATTCATGATTTTGCCTATAATATTTCTGGTTGTAAGATCTTTACAACTATAGACCTAGTAAAGGCGTATAATCAAATTCCAGTTAATGAGGCAGATATTGCAAAAACTGCCATTACAACACCCTTTGGACTTTACGAGTTTCCGTACATGACCTTCGGACTTCGCAATAGTGCCCAGACGTTCCAGCGTTTCGTAGACGAAATAACGCGTGGACTAGATTTTTGCTAAGTATATTTGGACGATTTCATGGTATACTTGGAGGATCAAAAATCACACCAGGATCACCTTAGACAGATATTTAATCGTTTGAAGGAATACGGAACGGTGATAAATACGACAAAATGCATATTTGGAGCATCTGAAATAAAAGTTTTGGGTTATTACATTTCCTCTAAGGGTACAAAGCCCTTACCATCCAAAGTTGAGGCGATCAAGAACTTCCCAACTCCAAAGAGCGTACAAGAGTTGAGAAGATTCCTTGGAATGATAAATTTTTATAGGAGATTTATTCCTGATGCAGCAAGATATCAAGCTCCGTTAAATGAACTGCTCACAGGTTCTGTAAAAGGCTCGCATCCAATAAAAATGTCCACAGAACAGCATGAAGCATTCAACGCTTGCAAGCAGAGTTTGTGTCAAGCCACACATTTAGCGCATCCCGACTGCCAAGTTAAAATTGCTTTGGTGACTGATGCTTCGGATTTGGGTATAGGTGCCGCTCTCCAGCAAATAAAAGAAAACTCATGGCAACCAATTGCTTTCTTTTCGCAGAAACTAAGTTCTGCACAGAAAAAATATTCGCCATACGATCGAGAACTTCTTGCTATATATGAAGCCATCAAGTACTTCAGACACATGTTAGAGGCCAGAGACTTTACAATCTATACAGAACATAAACCCCTTTGTTACGCATTTCATACAAGAAAAGAAAATTGCTCACCAAAACTGTTCAGACACCTGGATTTGATTTCGCAATTCTCAACTGACATCAGACACATCTCAGGAAAGGACATTGTTGTCGCTGATACTTTGTCACGAGTCGAAGAAATCAGACGACCCATTAACCTGACAATATTAGCAAAGTCTCAAACTGCAGACGACGAACTGCAGCGAATGTTAAGTAGCGAAAACTCATTGTGCCTTAAAAAAATCAAAATTCCTGGAACACTCACTGAACTGTACTGCGACGAGAGAAGCAATCCACCGAGACCATATGTAACAAAGGAACTAAGAAGACAAGTTTTTGAGAGTCTTCATTCCCTGAGCCATCCTGGATCAAACGCCACAGCCAAGCTAGTCTTTCAAAGATTTGTTTGGCCTGGCGTACAAAAAGACTGCCGAGAATGGACTAGGACCTGTCTAGAATGTCAACGTGCAAAAGTGACAAGACATGCGAATTCTCCTGTAGGGAATTTTAAAGTACCGCGAGCAAGATTTATGCACCTACATATAGACATAATAGGCCCATTGCCATTAGTGCAAAGTTTCCGGTATTATCTCACAGCTGTCGACAGATTTACGCAATGGCCTGAAGCAATACTCTTATGTGATATCACAGCTGAGACAGTAGCCAAAGCCTTAGTCCACGGTTGGATAGCTCGTTTCGGCTGTCCCATAGACATTGTAACGGATAGAGGAAGACAATTTGAATCGAATTTGTTTAAAAAATTGTCAGAAATGGCTGGATTTGTACATAAAAAGACAACAGCATACCACCCCACATGCAATGGACTGGTGCTATTCCACAGACAGTTAAAGGCCGCTATCACCTGCCACGTGAATGCAAACTGGGTTGAAGCTCTTCCTATAGTGTTACTCGGAATTCGTAGTTCATATAAAGAAGACCTTAAAGCCTCGTCAGCTGAATTGGTGTATGGAGAAACCCTAAGACTACCAGGAGAATTCTTCCTTCCTAAAGTAGACGGTACAGAGGACGTAGCCGAATACTTGACACGCTTACGCACTTTCGCTCGTAAACTGCATCCATCACCAGCATCGAGACATTTTAGTAAACGCCCAGTCTTCATATTTAATGATCTAGAAACTACCACTCACGTCTTTTTGAGAGATGAAGCTCGCGGGTCTTTACAGCCTGCATATTCCGGACCTCATCAAGTTTTACGCAGAGGTGAGAAGGTATTTAAAATTCTAATCAATGGTAAACCGGTCAAAGTATCCATAGATCGAATTAAACCAGCCTATATAGTACATGAACCAGACACATACAATAATATTACTAACACACATATCACTAACACAAACATAACGAACACCGATCCCACTAACTCATACACCACTAATCCCGATACCACGAACAAAAAAAATGAAGATATTACAAAAATCAGAAATAGAAAAGGCTGTACACAGTTTAAAGACCAATAAGTCACCTGGGCGTGATCATATAACAAACGAAATGATAAAAATTTCAATTAACTCATCTGAAAACTTAAGAAGACTCACAAACATATATAATACCATCTTAAGAACGGAATCTGTACCATCACAGTGGACAAAAAGTACAATTATACTTCTACAAAAGAAAGGGGAGCGGGATGACATTGAAAATTATAGACCAATTAGTTTGTTATCTAATATATACAAATTATTTCCTAATTTGTTTTTAAACAGACTTACAGGATAGGATATTGGATGAACAACAGCCAATTGAACAAGCTGGCTTCAGAGCAGGATTCTCAACCATTGATCATATACATGTATTGAAACAGTTAATAGAAAAAACCCAAGAATACAATAATACACTGTTCATTGCATTTGTGGATTACAGTAAGGCGTTCGATTCCATTAAGCACGAGTTTCTCTGGAAGACACTTACTCAGCAAGGAATCCCCAAGAAATACATACGTATAATCAAAAATATATACAAGAACAGCACGGCACAAATAAAACTAGAAACAATGAGCGAAGAGTTCCCCATAGCAAGAGGCGTTCGACAAGGAGACCCTTTGTCCCCAAAACTTTTTTCTGCAATTCTAGAAAGTGTATTTAGGAACATAGAATGGGAACATGTCGGTATAAATATTAACGGGGAACAGCTGAACCACTTAAGATTCGCAGATGACTTAGTTTTAATTGCTGACAGTGCTACTACACTGCGATGTATGCTGCAACAGTTAACGGAAACAAGTAGAATAGCAGGTCTTACCATTAACAAATCCAAAACAAAAATAATGACAAACAAGGAAGAAATATCTATAATAGTAGATAACAAAAGCATCGACTACGTTAAAAGCTACATATACCTGGGACAGTTAATATCATTCAGAGACCAAACGGACATGGAAATTGAAAGAAGAGTTGCTTGCGCATAGAAAAGATAACTAAAGGAGATACTTAAAAGCAAATATTTGTCCATGGCTGCTAAGAGAAAAGTGCTCAACTTGTGTGTCTTACCTTGTCTGACGTATGGAAGCCAAACGTGGGTACGAAATCAAAAACAACTTTTCAAACTGAGATCTTGCCAGCGGGGAATGGAAAGAAGCATGATAGGGGTCACTAAAAAAGATCGATTAAGAGCAGACGAAATACGTTCCAGAACCAATGTAGAAGACGTAATAAACAAGGTAAGACAGTTGAAATGGAGATGGACAGGACATATGACGAGAGATAGTAAGATAAAATGGACAAAAATTATAACGGAGTGGCAACCACGCGATGGCAAAAGGAATAGGGGCAGACAAGGAAGGAGATGGATAGATGACCTAAGAAAAATTGGAGGCGCTACCTGGCCTAGAAAAGCTAGAGATAGAAACGAGTGGAAGAAGCTGGAAGAGGCCTATGTGTCACAAGACACGCTGATTACTAAACCGCGATTCGATCGTGTTAGATTTAAGCTAGTTTTGTCAAAATGTTAATTTATAATTATTACATAGCGTTTAGTTATTTAGCAATAAAAGGCTTAAATAAGATCAGTATAACACACATCAGCATAATCTATAATGGGAGCAGTAAGAGATTGCACCAGTGTTACCTTTACCGTGACCGGGAGAAAGTTTCTGAGTCGATTCAAAATACTCAGTTTTGAGATGATTGAACTTATTTTTTGTATATGGGTAGACCAATTTAAGTTTGAGTCAAAGTAAATACCCAGGTTTTTTACGTGTGATGTGTATGGTATAGTAGACCCATCAATCGTGACAGGTGAGACCCAAGAACTATTAATCTTTGCAAGTTGTCGGATACTTCCCAATATTATGGCTTGACATTTATTACGATTTACTTGTATGCGAAACCTTTCAGCCCACCTACATAAATTTAATAAATCTGTATTGATTTTCTCAACTGCTTCGTTTATATTATGGGCGTCTGCGTGAGTGTAGATTTGCAGATCATCAGCATATAAATGGTAAGAGCAACTAAGGTGAGAAGAGAGAAAATTAATGAAGATGGAGAATAATAATGGTGACAAAATTCCACCCTGGGGCACGTCAGACAGGAGCAGATGCCAGTCAGATACATCATTTCCTAATTTAACAGCCTGTTGACGGTCACAGAGGTAGGAAGAAAACCATTCAAGAACCAAGGGAGAAAAATTGAGTTTATGGAGCATGGCAAGGAGAATGTCGTGGTCAACCATGTTGAACGCATTAGAGAAGTCAATAAGGACAAGCACAGTGACATTTCTATTCTCCATAGCCTCTCGAATGTCCTCTGTAACTTTGAGAAGTGCAGTGGTTGTACTGTGACCAGGGCGAAAACCCGATAGAAAATCACTGAGAATGTTATTTATATAAATAAAAGTAGACACTTGTTTGAGCACGATAGATTCCAAAAGTTTAGATAGAAATGATAGAATAGAAATAGGTCTATAGTTGTTGAGTTGAGAGGGGTTTACAACTTTAGGAAGAGGGATAACAAATGCTTTACGCCACGAAGAAGGAAATACCCCTGACAACATAGAGAAATTAATAATGTGAGTCATGACTGGCAGGAATTGTTCGAAAACTAAATAAATCATTGCACGACTCAAATTATCACAGCCCACTGCATTGGATTTAATGGAATCAAATGTTTTACGAACATCGTTATCAGAGACAAGCGAGAATGAAAAAGTTTCCTGTACAGAATTGGCCAAGGAATTAATTTCTGAAATCGATTGAGACTTTATGTTTGGAGAGAGTATAGAACCCACTGAAAAATGTGAGTTAAGGGCATTAAGAGGGAAGGAAATGTTATGTTTCAAAGGAGATTGCTTACCTAAACCAAGAGATTTTAGAAATTTCTAAATATTGGCCAAAGAGGACTTGGAAATATTATCATAGAAGTATCGCCGCTTTGCTGCTCTTACCATTTGGTTGTAACGATTCCGAGCAACTTTATAGAGTACCCAATTTTCGTTACACCTGTCACGCTTGAATCGTCTAAACGCTCTATCACGGCGTGTCATTGCCATGCGCACTCCTCTTGTAATCCAAGGGGCTGGCGGGCGCCTCACCCTCATAGATCTCACCGGTAAATTAGAGAAAATATTGACTTTGTCGTCAACCGATGATGCGCCATACACCAAGGAGAAATCGATAGCTGAAGCATCTCTCGCCAACTCCGTAGGATCAATTCTTGCAAAATTTCTAAGCAAAACAGTTTCAGCCTCAGGTTTTGGAGGTTTTAACTTGTACGCAAGGTAAATCAGATCATGGTGCGAAAAACTGGAAGCAGACAACTGGCCATATTTAATCGTTAAATGAGGAGAGGAGGTAACAATGAGGTCTATCCAGGTATCAGGAAAATTAGGATTATGGTAAGTAGGATCGCAGGGAAGAATGGATAAGTTAACTGAAGAGAAAATGTTTGTAAGCTTAGCGGCTTGTGAAGAACTTTTTAGAAGGTCAGTATTAAAGTCGCCCATTATGATATGATGTGAATAGTCTGCGCATACTGATTCTAAGCTGGGAAAATAGTCTATGCATGGAGGACAATAAACAACACCAAGAGCGAGCTTGGAACGCCCTAAATGTATTTCTAGAAACAGATATTCATCTGAGGCAGAGTATTGAGAAGGTGAGGATGCAATAATAGAATAGTGTATATCCGAACGTAAATATATTGGAACACCACCTCCTCCCTTACCTATTCTGTCATTTCTAATTAAGACAAAGCCCGGCAGACTGTATGATAAAGTTGAAAGTGGAGGCTTAAGCCAACTTTCCGAAACCAGGATAGCCTGCACATTTGAAGCAGAACAGAAGGTATCTAGAAAATCAGAATAATGACACGGTATGCTCTGTGCATTCAAGTGGCAAATATAAAATGAATACATAAGATTTTCAAAAGTTTTGTTTAGTAGATCACCCAGTGTATCAGAATGAAATGAATCATCTTCAGACATCTTAATATGATAAAATATCTATAATAATAAATATATAAAATTAATGTATTAAGAATTATTAAATATATAATAAAATTGCTATAATAAAGACTAAAAAACACGCGGGTGCGTTCTACCAATCCCGCCGGTTAACCAACTAATGACGTAGCAATATTTGTTTAACTTATTAACACCTTATAATAAACATTGGATTACATATCAAAACAAAGGAATCCACCGTATAACAACTTAAAGCAAAAACACAATAATAAAGAAACAATAACAAAGAAAAATGTAATAAACAAAACAGGGACACTTTGTATAAATCATTGGATAATGAACTTAGAAAAAATTAAAACAAAAAAAAAGTGTCGTAAGAATAAATCATAATATGGCCAAAGCTAAGTATCCAATGCACCACAAGTCACGTGACTGTCATTTGACTGACACTGACATATCTTGTGAACTTTTATTTTACTATTATTGTCATAAATAAAGATAAACAGTTACAAGCAACAGTAAAAAAAATAAAATTAAACATCATTGTAACAAACGACAGTAAATTAAAAGGTAATTATCCAAAGTAAATATAGCAGAATCAATTCATATGTAAGTATATATCAGTACATATCATATATAATTGCAAGTTAATTCAAAATAACAAATTTTTAAAAATTCTAGTACTTATCACTTCTTATTACGGACTGTTCTCTTTGTTTTTAGGTTTTGCCCAGAGGAAGCCGCTGTAACAAGTGATGATAACTGACTTGCTTGGTTACTTAATGCAGTCATCGACTGTTTATTCAAGACATCAGGGAATTTTGAAAGATCTTCTTCATGAGTGATGCGATGACGCGTTCCATCCTGAGCCTTTACAATGATGTTTCTATCCGACGTCCAGCAGTTTCTGATACCAACACGTTTGCGAGCCAGCATAAAGTGAGCTTGTCTTTTGCGAGTCAGAAAATCTGACACAGATACTGAAGTGCCTTTTGAACCAACTTTATTTCTCCATATTAATAAACGCATTAGAGGATCCCTAAAGTGAACTAACACAGGTCAACACTTGCCTTCAGTATGTTTGCCTAAGCGATGACAAACTTTGAGCTCATTTATACTAAAACTCTCCAGCGCAAGGTTTCCTTAAAAAGTTTAACTAAATAATCAGAGAGATTATCCACAACATTTTCTTCAACACCATGAAGCAATAGATATTTTCTACGAGGCCTCATCTCCATTATTTCCAGAGACTCAAACAGTGCTCAAACACTCCGATATTTGTTGTCGAAGCAAGGTCATAATACTCCACACTTGTGCTTTAAATGCCTGGAACTCTTCTTAGAGGTGAGAAATGGATGCAGTGGATTGAGGTAATTGTGGTTTAAGCAGCATTTCAAAATCGGATAGCTTCTTCAATAAATTGGCTTCAATAGCTACCTGGTTTTCCATGACAATATCATAGGTAGACATTGTTTATGTATAGTGGTGAAGTGCAGAAGGAGAGAAGTGATATTGTGATATAAGTTTATAAGTTAACCCGTGGGATGGCACAATACTTCTATTACTTCTATACCCCTTTGTTTTGTGTCATCATATATAAATCGCACACCGCCGTGTGGTATCAGCATAAAAATATACCTCCCCCTTTCTTTTCTCTGACTGTCGTAAGAAGATCGCTATCAATAGATAGCGAAATAATCATTTCGAAAATTACCAGTTTAGAATTCAGCACACCGATGACTGGCTACAGCGCCTACGATGCGTGATGTCTGCCGCTGCGATCGCCAATCTGCTTGCCAAGCATGGTGATTATGGATGACCCTCAATTAAGATATATACAAATCATTATTATTAAAAATTTCTTGTCAGAAAAAAACTGATTCCCTGCAAAAACAATATTGATTTTTTTTTACTGCAAACTGAAAATTACTCATTGCTCGTTTGGCACCATTTTCCCTAAAAAAAGAGAAACTGATTCCCTATAAGAAAAAAATTTAACAAACTTTTTATAAAAAAATATCTTGATATATAAAAATTTAGCTAATTTATTTTGAAATTATTACAGCACGTTATATTTTTATAAAAGAGTGATTGTGAAGACTTTTGATTAGTTATCAAATTGAATGACATGTTTTTTCGGTTTACGGAACATGCGAGTAGATTTATCTACCCGCATGTTCGGTGAACCAAAGTTCGGTTCGGTAAGTACTCAAGAAAAGTTGATTTTTTTCTGAAATGTATTAAAATGATTAACCCGCCATCTGTAGACAACCATTACCATTTTCACGAGTTTTCCCTGAATCGGCTCTTACGATGCCCACGGCAAGAAAGAGGGCTGTAGAAACTTACGCTGACAGCTCACAGAAACATGAAACTTATTAATTTATTAAAATGGTAATTTAAAAGTATAATAAAAGTAGAATGGTACGTAGGGAATGGAAAATTAATATAAAATTGAAAATGAGCGAAAACAAACAAAACTCCGGGCAGAGTAATTTTTTTAACAATCCTATCCTTCATGATAAATTTATTAAGGGTCGCACTCACGCCCTACCTTCGTACTGTAAGTAACCGTTACGAAAACGGGACGTTTAAATTCCACGAGCAGAAGTGTCGCCATATATCACTCGAACATAATTTCTGGTCCCCTACAAAAAGTGAACTTTCTGGGAGTCACAGCATACTGGGGTCGAGCGTCTGTTTCTTATTTCCTCACTCCGTGGGCAAGAATCGGAGCTGATTGTTTTATTGCCAACCGTTTAAGGGAGAGTGGAAGTCTTAAATTTGAATCTATCTGAAACACGTGGCAGTAATTTCACTCATACACCCTTTCTATAATGAAAAACAAGTACAAATAAGACAAAATAATAAATAATAAATATCTTAGCGCAATTCCCAATACAGGGGTAGACAGAGGTCTAGTCTGGACAATTAAGTCCCTTCGACCCACCTTCCACCGAAGGTATTTTCGGGACAACGTGACAGGCGGTGGCGATATAATTCGTACATAAGTTTTTGAAAAACCCATTGGTCCGAGCCTGCCATCTGGGCATCGAACTCGGGTCTCTTGACTCGAAATTCCGACCACCCAACTACTCGGCAATCGTTGACATAAGTCACGATAGCCGAGCCGACTTACTTACTAATAAGACGACCTAAATAAGACTTATGTAATGTGTTTTTTTTATAGTTATTAGTTGCATAAAATTTAATAATATAATTATATTAGGTGTATTAATCTTTGTGTATATGCTACTAGCAAGCCGTCTCAGCTTTGCATAGCAAGGTATAAAATTGATTTATTTTCCTAATCTTTAATATTGATTGTCATGATCCTTCCTCAGATCCTTCCTTAATTTTAATATTATTCGCATTAATTTTAATATTACAGCAATGGGTAAATAATGTTACCTATTGTATATCATGTAGTAAGCGTAATTCATTTACTAATAGTTTCACTTCCGCTCGCGACTTCAAGAATCCTTTTAATTTCCCTTAGTAACAAGTGGCATGTCTTTTTTTGGTTGCTCAACAAAAGAAATGTTTTAGATACTACGATATTCTAAATTTAATAGCGTTGTCAACTTCGAGTGATTGAGTAACAAACATCTAAATACTCTAACATGCAAACTTTTATATTAATAATAATATATTCAATATTTACATTTGCAGGCCAGGGGTGCCATCCTTATTTGCCTGTCCGGCGATTAAAGGTATGGTATCGGGTATGCGCGCCCGGCCTCCCGAGCTACTACTTGCTTATTCCCTGTTCATCCAAGTGAGTAGTATCCCAATACCTTCCTTCCGTTCCCACATCCCCCGAAAATCCTACCCATCCCAAGCTTAAAACCCTTTTTCGATGGGCAGCAGCATCGAAAATGTGATAAGCCGATTAAACTGCGCTTACCAACCCGTCTGCCCAGCGTGGTGAGTATGGCAAATCCCCCCTAAATGAATGTAATAAATACACCAAGGCCCCCAGTCCCCGGCAGCTCCGCTATTCCTGGCTCCGGTAGCGGTCAAGGTAACGGCGGAGCAGGGGGTGCGAAGAATCTCCGGAAGAGATCCGGCTACTACTCCCAACGGAAACTGGCCCTGGTGGCACACGACATCCGCACTTTGAGGCTTGACGAGAGGATCGAGGAAGTGGAAGAGGAAATGAGTAGGTTACAATGGGACATTGTAGGGTTGTCTGAAGTCCGAAGAGAGGGAGAGGGCACGACAACCCTTAAGTCAGGTAACCTACTCTACCACCGGGAGGGTGACGTTAAAAAGTCACAGCATGGTGTCGGGTTTCTCGTCCACAAGTCCCTCATTAACAACGTAACAACCATCGAAAGCATTTCTAGCAGGGTGATATACCTGATACTCAGAGTATCCAGAAGATATTCGTTGAAGGTGATCCAGGTATATATGCCGCACAAGAAACGCCCAGATGAAGAGGTGGAAGAAGTGTATGAGGACATACACGCTTCCAAAACCTACTTTACGGTTGTTGTGGGGGACTTCAACGCAATACTTGGCAGGCGGAGCGATGGAGAGTCCAGAGTGGGGCAATTTGGATTTGGAGAATGGAATGACAGGGGTCATAGGCTGGCCGAATTCCTGGAGGAAGAGGGACTCTACGCGATGAACTCTTTCTTCAGGAAGCCGCTTCATAGAAATTGGACTTGGTTGGGCCCCGCCAAAGAAGGCAAACCACCTGTCAAAAATGAGATAGACTTCATCTTGTCGACGGGGAAAGAGATATTCAATGATGTCTCTGTGATCAACAAGATCAAAACGGGAAGTGATCACCGAATCGTGAGAGGCATCTTGAATATCGATCTCAGGCGAGAGAGAACTCGCTTGGTGAAGTCTACACTTCGACCATCTCCCGCCCATATCCAAAATGTCGAAAGTTTCCGGCTGGAACTCTCAAATCGCTTCGATTGTCTGAACGATTGCGTCACAGTGGACGAGTTAAACAATGGGTTCGTTGAAACGGTCCAAGCGGTGGGATCGAAGTACTTTAGGTCTCGCCCCAAACAAAAACCTCAAAAATCTCTTCTCAGACCTTAGACTTGATGGCCACACGACGAGCCATGCCGCTGCAGACCTCCGAGGATGCGAACGTTCATCGGCAGCTCAATAGACAAATCCTTGCGACATGACATTCGCTCCTATAATACCGAACATATAAAGGAGACGATGGAGCTGAACAAAGGCTCCAAAGTGTTTGCAAGAATGGATTCTATTGGGCAGAGCCGATTGACCAGGCTTAAGAAGGAGGACGGTGGCGTAGCTTCGACAAAGGCTGAGGTTCTGGAAGAGATCGAGAGGTTTTATGGACAGTTATATACCTCAGAAGCCAAACCCATTGTTAACTTTGCCAAAGATCCAAGAGTCAAGTTAACTCGGCATCATACCGAAGATATCCCGGACATCAGCCTCTACGAGATTAGGATTGCCCTTAAACAGCTCAAAAATAACAAGGCGCCGGGCGAGGATGGAATCACAGCAGAGCTTCTGAAAGCGGGCGGAACGCCGGTACTCAAAGTCCTTCAGAAGCTCTTCAATTCCGTCCTGCTCGAGGGCGTGACGCCAGAGGCGTGGAATAGGGGTGTTGTGGTACTGTTCTTCAAGAAAGGCGACAATACCCTTTTGAAGAACTACAGACCGATCACACTCCTAAGCCACGTCTATAAGCTGTTTTCGAGGGTGATCATGAACCGTCTCACTAACAGGCTCGATGCCTTCCAGCCTCCCGAACAAGCCGGTTTCCGAAAAGGCTACAGTACCATAGACCACATCCATACGCTGCAGCAGGTTATACAGAAGACCAGAGAGTATAACCGACCACTATGCTTAGCGTTTGTGGACTATGAAAAAGCCTTTGATTCGATCGAAACGTGGGCGGTGTTCCAATCTCTCCAGCGATGTCATATTGACTATCGGTATATCAAGGTGTTGAAGTGCTTGTACAGAAACGCCACCATGTCAGTCCGAGTACAAGAGCAGAAGACGAGGGCTATTCCACTGCAGAGAGGTGTTAGACAGGGAGACGTTATTTCTCCGAAACTGTTCACCGCTGCTTTGGAAGATGCCTTCAAGCTCCTGGAATGGAAAAGACTTGGAATCAATATAAATGGCGAGTATATCACTCACCTTCGATTTTCCGACGATATTGTGGTCATGGCGGAGTCGCTGGAGGATTTGAACATCATGCTCAATGACCTAAATGAAGTTTCCCAACAGGTGGGTCTTAGAATGAATATTGACAAGAAGAAGAAGAGATTATGTCGAATGTCCATAGTGCACCTTCACCTGTATATGTTGGGAGCTCAGTTCTTGAAGTTGTTGACCAGTATGTCTACTTGGGTCAGTTGATCAAGGCAGACAGTTCCAGCTTCAAGGACGAGGTCCTTCGACGAATCCGACTCGGCTGGGCAGCGTTCGGGAAGCTCCGGAGTGTCTTCTCGTCCAAAATACCTCAGTGCCTGAAGTCGAAAGTCTTCGACCAATGTGTGTTACCAGTGATGACTTACGGGTCCGAAACGTGGTCCCTTACTATGGGCCTCATAAGAAGGCTCAAGGTCGCTCAAAGAGCTATGGAGAGGGCTATGCTCGGAGTTTCTCTACGAGATCACATTAGGAATGATGAGATCCGTAGAAGAACTAAAGTCACCGACCTAGCCCAGCGGATTAGCTCCTCGAAGTGGCAGTGAGCGGGGCACATAGCGCGTAGAACCGATGGCCGATGGGGCAGAAAGGTTCTGGAATGGCGGCCACGTACCGGCAAGCGCAGCGTCAGACATCCACCGACTAAATGGTCGGACGACTTGACCAAGGTCGCGGGAAGACGCTGGATGCAGGCCGCAAACAACCGGTCGTATTGGAAATCTTTAGGGGAGGCCTACATCCAGCAGTGGACTTCTTGCGGCTGATATGATGATGATGATGATGATGATGATATTTACATTTATCCTCTAAAATTTTCGAAAGGTGTACAATCGTTTTCACAGTGGTAGAGTCACGCATCAGCTTTTGTTGTTGCATGAATGGGCCGGCTCGACCGGGGAAGAACCACGACCTTACAGAATACCAGCGTGAAGTAGAAGTCTAACAAACTTCTGCGTTTCGTCTGGTGAGTGCAGGTAACCGGAGGCCCACACCCCCCTCCCCCAATTTGGGGGGGGGGGGGCACTCTAAGGCCGGCAACGCATCTGCTATGCGTCTGGTATTGCGGGTGTTCATGGGCGGCGGTAATCACTTACCATCACGTGAGCCACCTGCTCGTTTGCCGGCCTTTTCATTAAAAAAGAATCGTAAACAAATAGTGATGGAACATGATATAAGTCGAAATCTTTATAGTACAATATAAATTGAAGTCCTATTCGTCGCGCACATCCCCTCGCATCTCACCCTAAATCAAAAATTCAACAATAAAAAGGATATTTATTCGTTATTTGCTGTCGGTTTGCATTAAAATAAAGCGCCTATCTATGCTTTGCCACCCTCCTCCGGGCTTTATCTCTGATCAGGATTGCATAAAATTATCATACTTCTCTCGAATGTTACAGACGCCTGTCGGGGCGAGAACTGTGCATCTGATTTCGTTGACCTCTTATTGTGCAAAGTTTTTCTAGGCCTTTCATTTATTCTATTTACCTTTACAAACTTATAATAAAATTTGCTTGTATATTAAAATAACAAACGCTGAATATACCTCACTTATATTCATAACGTTCTGTAAAATCCTCTGCAGGACATAACCCTTTCTCATGAGGAGGATTCGTAATAACCGCTACGCTTGCCAAGCAGATTGACGATCGCAATACAATATACATCGTACCTCAAACCCTGCTGTCCATCACTGGTCTGCTTAATTTTATAAAAAATAAATAAGTGCAGTGCGAAGCAGGACACGTACGCGAACTCATACCGCTCACCCGGATGAAGGACCTCCTATAGGTCGGAAACTAGTCGGTACCTACACCGATTACTATAACGTAAGTTTAATCGTTTTAAATTATTTGATTAATAATGTCTCTCAAAAGTTTCAATAATTTCATTAATAAATATTTTCACGAGGAGTCGCTGATAGGGTAACCAGAGAGAACAGGTCGCCAGGTGCCACTATCCTTAACTTAACTTAATTTAACTTAATTTAACTTAATTTTTGCTTAATTTTGGTCTGGTATTATTTGAGATGGTTACTCCGCCATCTGTTGGTAGCCATTGTCAAGGCCTCACGGGAAGAAATCGGGAGGTATATACTTACCCCATGACCATACGGCAACAATACGTGTGATTTAGAATTTAGTGTAATCATCGCTGAGACAGAAACATTCCAGTAATTAGTCACCGTTGAACACGTTCCAAACATTCGGAAATTAATTTAATTGACGGTTCAAATTCAGCTGTATTCACCTCCGCAGTCGCCATTACGACTCGGGTCATATAAAGCACGTGACATTTGTACGACACCCTTTGGCATCTCCTTATTGCATTAGTTTAGTTATTGAACGTTCGATGTAAAATTAGAAAAAAGAATTAAAAGCGAAAATCGTTTTGAAACTTATCTTTTGTAAATATGTTTCAGAACAATAAACATTCTATTTGATTAGGCTTTGATTTGATTTTGATTTGCATAGTCTTTGGATCATATTACTACATTCTAGGATTGAGAAAACTAATAGTTCGAATGAAAATATTTAATGATTTCATGTTTTTTTACATAAAAGTGAGTAAAATAAATTTAAATATTATTCCGCAACTAACTCACTATTTTTTAAGAATTTTATTTTTATTGAATACTATTTATATTATTCTGGATACAATAAATTAAAAAATTGTTCTGTTAATCGTCAACGCATTTTTATTTCAATCGAATATACAAAGAATTTTGGAGGATGCATATGTTTATCATTGGATTCTTCATAGGCTGTCATCATAAGTAGATACATAGTATAAGTTTTTATTGTGTGGTATCGATATAAGAGTATAACATTCCTTTTCTCCAGTGAGAGGGGTAAAAGGCGATTAAGGAGAAAGTCCAACCGCTAACGGGTTGCGGTATCAATCATCCATCAGCTTGCCAAACATTACGATCATGGAAAATACTTCTTACGGGAGACAAGTATTCAAAATTTTAACGCCATTCCCAATACTGGGATATACAGAGGTCTAGAAAAAAAGGTAGGTTACCTTTTGGTACGAGCCTAGCCACCTAGGGATAAAACTCAGGTCTTTTGACTCGAATTCCGATTACCCATCCACTTGACTATCGTGAGGGTAGAAGTAAATAAGTAGTTTATGTATATATACAATACAACACTAAGAACTGTAATAATTAGAAGATTTTTCTTCTATCTTCACGAAATTTCCTATATTGGGGTAGGAAGAGGTCTACACAATGTCCTTTCGAACCTCCTTTTACCGTAGCTTATTTGGTACAATATGACAGGAGGTGAACCTATCTTCTTCTTAATGTCCAAGATTACGGTACAATGTATATACATACATATTCATCACACATATGTTTGCCCCTAGCGGGATTTGAACCCGCATCCCTTAGCTTCGATATCAATGTTATAAATTCAACGGCTATAAATTAGAAGCTGTATAAAAATAATATAAATATTCATGTTATTGTGTATATTAACTTTGCGGCATTAGTTAAGCAAACTATTATTACCTCGTAATTTAGTAACTCAAACCTGCACTATCGCATTCGCAGAGCATAGTCGGCGGTTAAGAGCCTCTAGTTATTAATTGGTCTATTGCTGTAAGTAATTGCTCACTGCAGGGAAACCGTTAATGTGAACACATAACAGTGCTTAAATGCACCTTATGCTATTGCAATCGTAACTTTGTTAATTGTTTATAATATTTATGTATCTTGCCGCTTAAATAAATTTAATGCAATAGCTAAACACAATTAAACAAAAAGATATGGATCCAAATTTTTCATATAGAAAAAATTAATTTGACATAGAAGCATACCCCATGTTATAAAGATAATATTGTTACTTTTTCTCATCCTATCACTAAGGTTTTGTTTAATATACAGTGTTTATTATAGTTCTCCATTATACTTTCCAGCGGATATTACCATTTTATTTCTGTAGCAATTCCCAATACAGGGGTAGACAGAGGTCGAGTCTAGACAATTAAGTCCCTTCGACCCACCTTTCACCGAAGATATTATCGGGACAACGTGACAGGTGGTGAGCCCGTCGCCGCCTTTATGTCCAAGCCAACGATATTCGTACATAAGTTTTTGAAAAACCCATTGGTACGAGCCTACCAACTGGGGATCGAACTCGGGTCTATTGACTCGAAAATCCGACCACCCAACCACTCGGCTATCGTGACTGTCATATATCGTGTCATATCGTATCGTATATATATATTTCTGTAGCAATACTTTTGTAAATGAATTAGTATGTAGTTAAATAACATTGCAAATAAAACATTTAATTAAAAGAAATGGTATATTCAGTAGTTATTTCTATTGAAATAAGCCAGTTGGCAAACGCAGTATCTAAAATCTCTTAATCTCAATCAATTTTCAATCAATGATTACCAATGATATTGGAATTCGACAGATTCCACAGATTATTTTGCTATTAATTCGTCGTTTGATCTTTAACTGTCATAATTCATCGTAATACGGCTAGCAGAATGTTTCGTGTGACATTTCCTAATAAAGAATAATTCTGCTAAAAATTTTGGCAGTAATTTAATTCGTAAAGCGTTTAAATATATTACTGCTGGCATAGCGAATATAACATAATTCTTAGAATGCAGTCTGTAGAGAAGTTAACGATTCGAGAAGGAAGTGGAGTTGCATCCGTTATCATGGGGTGAGTTTTATTAAATTTGCCATTAAACATAGGCATTTGCTCTTAATTGTATTTTTGAGTTGTCATTTAGTCCAGAATATGTTAATCGGGTAATTTTTAAGGCTTAACAATTACAATTCGTGATATTATATTGCACTATACTTATAGTATGTTTAAGTAAAAGCTGAGAAATGTAATGATTTTTTGTGTTTAAGCGAATACTACATTTTAAATAAAACGATTTTCGGACTTTATCGCGTTTTTTTTAATTGTTGCGTTTTATGATTAATTAGTTTTTACAAACTATTTTTATTTCCCGACGTCCGTTATTATCCGTGGTCCCCCGTGACCGAAAATCGTTTTGTTCAAAAGTTTATAAATATGTTTATTCCATACCGTAGTTACAATGTTTCATTTAAATGTATGAAAGTAATGTATGTAATTTACCTGAATAATTTAACAAACCCACAGATAAATTTTATAGCAAAGCACTCTTTTAAATTGTTACCAACCTCTGGGTTAGACAATTCGGTAATCGCAACAAGTCAGGAGCGTTTACGTTTCGGCCTCATAATTACATTAACTACGCATTGCGTTTACTGAAGAACTGTACTACACAGGATGTACAATGAAATGTTTTTCTTTTTAATACGGCCATTAGGCTTGGATATGAAATAAATTATGCCAATCCTTTCATGATAATGTATGATAATTAAAGATTACACTTTGCAGCAAAAGAGAATCCATCGCGGACATCGAAATGGAGAATGCCTGAAAAAGATGTAGATGTCCACAACGCTAGTTTTTACGTTTCAGAAAAAATATTCGAGATGATTAGTACTGTGTTCGCAAATACGTCGTATAGGTGAGTAAATTACAGCAAAGTAATACCACGAGTGTCATTAATGTCTATAAATAAATAAATAAGTACCTTCACGCAATTCCCAATACAGGGGTAGACAGAGGTCTAGTCTAGACAATTAAGTCCCTTCGACCCACCTTCCATCGAAGATATATGTGACAGGTGGTGAGCCCGTCGCCTTTATGTCCAAGCCAACGATACGATACGTGCATAAGTTTTTGAATAACCCATTGGTACAAGCCTGCCATCTGGTGATCGACTCGGGTCTCTTGACTCGAAATTCCGACCACCGAACCACTGCGACTTTCTTATTATGTAGTTTAGTAAATAGTGAATAAGATCTGCACAGAAGAGTAAGAACTGGAACTGGAGTCTTGAAAATGACGACAAACTAAGTTATTCTTTTGTTATTATTATATGTCTCATATCTTACTTATTACGTATATGAGCATGCAAAACTTGAATAAGGATAGTGAAAAACAGGAAATCGATAGTAGCCACATGTTTCACGCTGTGTCGCTTATGTAGAAGTTGTTGCGACTATGTTAATATATATTTTAATTATTTCAGAATTTAGAACACTCTGTATATTAGAAACACAACCCCCCATCCCGGTCTAGACAAATTGTCGCACCCCATGTTCACATTATTGCCGATATTTAATTGTTTGCGTAATTTATTTCGCAAATGTTGGATATGGGTTGTGTTCAAACGAGTGGACCTTAGATAAGAGACTTAGGTAATTTATTTGTTTTTATTTATATTAATGCTGATTTTATTGTTTTCTGTTGAATTATTTTGTGATTAGTATATTGTTTATTGGCAATTTTTGTTACGTTATACCGACATGAATTGTACATAACTTTACCTGAGTGATTAATTTTTAAAATATTTCATAGAAATATTTCTTGCATAAATTAAAGTAAAAATAACTATTGTATACTACTATCACTTTTATATTCATTCAAATAACAAGGGCCGTGTTGTATTGCGTGATAACTGATCACCTCTTTTTTTCGCCTTTATTATAAGAAGCTTCTACGGGAACAGCCTTAGGAAAATGGAATTAAAGATTAGGTGCACGATAGCCTCGTTGGTATTACCCTGCCTTCCAAGCTAAGGACTGTCTTATCACACACATACAGGGGAAATCCTATTGTTCCATTCATTATTATTTGAAGTAGTTAATTATATTCACATAATTATTTACAAAAGAATATTTAATAAATAAAATTGTTAATATGAAGACGAAAAGTCTTACAGGAAAACATAGATACGGAGCAATTGGCAGAAGACATAAGTACCGATAACTTTTTTAATATTCTATAAATTATTTCAGTTTAAAGTTGATGTAGGAAATATCAACTTTAAAAAAACTGGTCTCCATGAATGTACTACACGTTGCACATGTTTTAAAAATACATTCCCTGTGTTTTTTTTCTATGTATCTAATTAAATATAAAATTAAATATTCATAATTTGTAAGCTATATAAATATATTCTATAAATATTAGGTTGTCGGTGACCAGAGACGCTGAAAATTTGCCTTAAAAAGTTTTAAAAAGATTTGATTATTGTTCTCCAGTATCCCAGTTAGAACGTTGACAGTAGTTACAGTTAAATGTATACAGGCAGAGGGTACCGGGCATGACTAAACGTCGCCTGCAATTTGGACTGCCATCACATGCAGCGTGCTCAATCGTGACAGTTGAATATTTAGTGTTAGTCACGCGCGCATTCGTTTTGATGTTTTAAATTGTACAGAGTAACCAGGGCAGAAACTTTATTTATATAAAACTGCAGTAAAATTTTTTTTGTGAATTGGATTGCTCGATAGCTCAGTGGATAGCTACGCTTTCGAAGCTAAGATTTGAGGGTATGAATCCTTAAAGAGGCAAATTTTTGAATTAGCGAATATCGCCGATCCGCATGGCAGGCGTCTTAGAGATCGCAATACCAGACACTTTGCTGCTTAAATGCCTCTTACGAAACCCACGGGATTAAAAGGAGTGGTATATTCTTACGCCGAATCAGTTTATTCGTAAAATCTAATTTCTTCTCTCAGTCGCTCTCATAGGAACCTTTTAAGAAGAAAAAGTTTCTTTGGGTAGCGCTCACATATTTGTAATATTGTTTCCAAAACTAAATATTTGTAGCAATAAAACATATATGTGCAATAAAGTTTTATTTCTTGAAATATTGAATTTATCTTCCGCGTAGTTTAACTCTTAAATTGAGTGATATTTCGTACAATTTAGCAAAAGATCTTTGCTAATGTGTATAACTTAATTACTGATACAACGATTACATGATTAAATATATAGGCTTCCAAAAGATGGGGAGGCAACGGTTTATTTCACATATGGGATTATTTTTAATCTAGAGCTGTCCATCAGCTTTGCTGATAATAGGGCCCAGTACGTAATTTCTCCATTTTATCCGTTCCGCTCAATAAGACAAACGACCTTTATCCATGGCAGCTTATCTTAATAACTTTCGGTAGATAACCTACGCTTCTCGTATCGACATAACGGACGTATGCTAGAGTTGTTGTATGATTTGAGCATTGTAACACGAGTAAGACAACTAGCCTTGAATATAGAAACGTATGTTTTCACTGCCTGTTTAGAAGTATCGGTAATGGACTGTAGAAGAACGGAGTTGGAACCACAAAAATCTAAAGATAGTGTCATGTTCGGTCTTTTTCGGCGTAATAGAATTCAGCAAAGATATCTGTATCAAAACTGGTAACCAGTGAGAGAAGGAAAATAGCAAGCTCATACAAGCATGACCACATAAAAAGTGTAGTGACCTCTTACATACTATTGCGCAAAAGGCGACTGTAGTTGATTGGTTTTTTTGTTGGGTTAGTGGTCAAGACTCTCAATTTAGAAATCAAATCAATGAGAAATGAAACCGATAAAAGACATCGCTCTAGCGATGGTTCTTGGATCGAAACGAACCGCGTATCTAAATTAGAACTGGAGATACGGAGAAAGAAAGCTAAGTAAACAAAAGAAACTTATAAGAAATCGCGTTTAAGTATATCTTTAGAAAGGTGTAAGTTAGGTTAGACTTCATGATTCGTGTCAAATATGTGCATCATAACCATTATTTAAAAAGTAAGAATATGGGTTATATATACCAACCAGACACACTCGTAATAGAATTCATAAATTCTTTTAATATATAGACATTTACTTTGTCGCATGATTTCGGCGTAAGAAATTATCACACTTTACTTCCGGTGCGTGTCGTTTGAGGCAACATAGGGACAAGACATGGAAATGGAAATTGAAATGAATATAAAACAATACATACATATCGGCCTGTTAGTCCACTGCATGACATCGGCCTCTCCCGTAGGGAAGATTTACCATGATCACGCTTGGCAAGCGGATTGGCGATCGCAGTAACAGACCACTCGCACCTCAGACGCTGCGTCCCATCTTCAGTCTGATAATTTTGGTGCAATATTTTCAGAGATGGTTATCCCACCTATCGGTTGCCATAACGATATTCAAGGCCTTTCTATTCCCTTAGTCGCCTCTTACAACATCATCGGGAAGAAAAGGTGTGGTAATACTTACGCCGTTACCACACAGAAACCGTAGCCTGTAAAAATCCATCTCAAATTAAGAAAATAACTTAAAACGAAAACATTTTTCTGATATTCATTTCACTAGATTTCTAAATTATAATGCAATAATTAAAATGTAAATTAATTTTAAACCATTCCTGAGCTACGATACGATACGATTTTCAACTGGTGGGAAAATATTCTAAATCTGTATTTTTAGAATATTAACATGGTTACATATTTATAAGTTATACATAGTTTATTAATTTTACGAAAATATTTCTGAAGAAAAGTAACCGATTACATTTAATACAACGACAATCATAAATAATATTAATTTATTACTTTTTGGCATATCATCTACGTAAAAAGTAGACTAACATTTTAAATCTACTTTTAAACATGGTTATGGAATGTTGAAAAATTTGATACAAAGAGCTAACGCAAGACTTAAATGTTGTATTTGAGATTCGCAAGCCTAGTATAACGCCTTCATTATAATAAATAGTTTTTAAGTTTTAATTTGTTCGATTCAAGTAGTTCTTCAAACAGTCAGGAGTCAATGCAAATTTCTAGACATATTATATATCGAACACATAATGTATCTTATACATATAATACGTTTAAAATTTTATAACTAGTTACACACAGCTCGTGACAAATTTGTAAAGTAATGCTAATAGTTAAAAGCCCATAAAACTAGTTATTTCTAAGGAATGTGGTAATACAATGTATCTAGATGATCTGGATGATCACGCCCTGCCAGTTTTCAAGATGTCCAGCTTTGAGGTCTACCAATTGACTTCGACGTAATAGATAAGATTGTACCCAGCGAAGTAAGCTACCCTGTATACCATACCATTTCAGCTTGGAGCACAGTAAGTCATGTGGAACCTTATCAAATGCTTTCGAAAATCGGTATATATGGAGTCTACTTGACCACGTTTGGAGAAAGCATTGCACAAGTAGTTCTTATATTCCAGCAAGTTGCTTATTGTAGATTTGTTTTTGAGAAAGCCATGCTGTGATTGAGATAGTATAGGCTTGAAATGAAAATAAAAATATTCATAGACAGTGGACTCGAATATTTTAGCAATACTAGAAAGAATGCTTATGGGCCGGTAATTTTCACATTTCGATTTTTCGCCAGATTTATGTACGGGGATATCGTATGCAGTTTTCCACAGTAATGGAAAAATACCCAAATGTAAAGATTGATTGAATAACATCGTCAAAGGAGTACACAACTCATCCGCATACGATTTGAGAAATTTAGGCGGTATACCGTCGGGTCCTGCACCTTTGTTAATATCTAGTAATTTTAATTTAGATTTTACATCACCTACCGTTACATTTATTGTTGCAAGAGTGCTAGGCGATAATTGCGTAATACATAAATGACTATCAGTGCAAGAGTCCACATAAACAGAACTGAAATATTTAGAAAATAACTCACATATTTCACCATCGCTTGACGCAGAGAGTGAGCTGTATGTCATTACTTGAGGTGAATCTTTACATATTTTTATTATGAACAAATCTCCAGAATTTTTTTATGTTATTTCTAAAGACTCTTCTGTAACAGACAGAAAAGAATTATAGCAAGAAGACATTAGCTTTTACATCTGGAACGTAACAGCGCAAAGGTGTCATAATCCCTAGGGTTCCCGAACTTTTTATAAAGTTTGTGATATTTGTTTTTTTCAGTTAAACATTTTATTAGCGGCACAGAAAACCAAGATGGATGTGAATGATTTTTATATTTAATGAAAGGAGTATATTTACGTATGATATCATTGAGTGTGTGATAAAAGGCATCTAAAGTTTTCTCGACGTCATCATATGAGAGTACAGAGTGCCAGTTGACCTCATTAAGCTCTAATTTAATTCGATTGTATTCACATTTATTAAAAATTTAATTTCTCGAAATTATTGTACGTGATAATCTTACGATTGTTATAATTAATTAATTTATTGAAAGGGCAGGATGATGCATACCTAGCTTCGACATAGGATCTGCTTCATCAGTCATAACATTGTAACAATTAGATAGTACAAGATCCAGAGTTCGGTTATTATGATTTTTAATCTTATTGAATTGCCCTAAATTGAAAAGGGACATAAGCTCAAGAAGAGCTGCAGAAACAAATTTAGATCTAGTATCACCTGTAACATTAGCTGTCATGTTGTTTGAGTTTGGCGATGAAGACCATAATAAGCCAGGTATATTAAAATCGCCCACTATTAAAACTATGTCGTCAGCTGGTATACTCCAAAGAACTTTATGTAAATTTTAAAATACTGTGTTATATCAGAATATGATAATGACCTGGTAAGTAGCACACACAAATGTGCAATAATGGTTCCTTGGTGTGCTTTGGCAATAAACTTATCCAGACATCTTCAACACTACTTTCCCAGGAGGTTTGTCTGATAGCTACTATTTGCTTTTACTGATTAAAAACTCCTCCTCCATCAGTCTTTTCTTATATTTGTCGATATTCTATCTCTACGAAATAAATTATAGCGTCTATCAATTACTTCAGCATCAAAAGTACCACTATTTAAATTAGTTTCAGTTAAACAGAGAATATCATAAGAACAATTAAGGACATTGAGGTAAAATTTATCTAATTTAGATCGTATACGATTAACATTTTGATAATAGACTAACATTATAAATTAATAATATGAAATAAAAGCACAAATTGTTTTAATTGAGTGAGGAAAGAAAGAAAAATGTTATAAAAAGCTAAAATAACTTGCTTAAACTGTTACTGTCTTTAATATTGATAGCAGAAGATGTGTCGTCTTTCCTTATAAATATACGGTTGTATTTGACCCACACGTATTTATAATTTCGGTCTTTGGCAAATTTTCTAGCATCGGCGTGTAGACTTTTTAAATGGGTGAAAGATGTTCTACGACATATATTGGGTGTTTGTCGCCTGAAATGCCTAAGTTTACCGTATTCAGAGGGTTGCTTTTGTTTTCTTTATTATACCTTTTGAATGCGGATATATTGTGTCTCGCTGCCTTCTGAAGACAGCGTCACTAAAATATTGCGGACGATCTGATTGAGGATTCAGTTTGGCTGTTCGACGCACTGCTCGGATGTCTGTATCGGCAATAGGGGCTTTGATCATTTCAAGAAGTTTCTTTACTAATAAGAGTATGTTCTCATTTCGTCTGTCAGGAACTAATTGTATTTCTATATTCAGACATCTTGACGCTTTTTCTAAAATATTCAACTGGTTTTGAGTATTAAACAGTTCAGACTGAAGTTCCTGCTTTTGCTTTTCAAGGTTTTTAATTTTTATGTTCGTCTCTTCTATATTATTTTGTAGATCTACTTGTTGTAACGACAAAAATCTGTTGTTCGCGTAAAGTCATCCTTTAAATCGTCTATTTGTTTTTTCATCAAAAGGTTGATGTCTTGTATAAGCGAAAACTTCATGCCCTCGAATTTAGTGTCAAGAAGGGCACTCAGCTGTTGCAATATCACGGGGTTACCGGACGAGTGCGATAAGGCAGCAGGGAGGAGTGAGTTTAACTGTGAGTTCATTGATTCCGTATGTTCCTGATTATCTAGAATTTCAGGATTATTATGAGACTCAGGGGTAAATGTTGCTTCATCCAAAGATGAGGGCGATGTTCGTGAAAACCTTGCCCTAGCCGGAGTATTATCACATTTTCTTCTAGTGATATTCATGCAAGTAGGACATTTCCATGATCTTTTAAATCTGTAATATTTTGCTTATAGAAAGATGGTAGCATGTTTACACATTGATAATGAAATCCTTCTTGCATCCTGAGCATAGAAGTAGTTCTTCTTTTACAGAACGATTACATGCTTCGCACATCATTATTATGTAGACCGGTAATCGTGTTAAAATATGTGTCACAGAGTATTAAAATCAGTAACAATTTACTTAGTTGAAGTTGAACTAACTTTTACTATACTGGAGCAATGCAATGTTTATTATTTAGACTGTGACACTACGCAAGTACTAATGACCGCCTACCGCTGATCGTCTAAAGCAAGTAGGCAATTCATATAAATATAACGTTAAATCACGAGTGCACAGGTAAACAAACTTCACTTCCACTTAAGTACCACTGAGTGATTTAGTAATATGCAAAACAAAGTTATTTACTACACTATAACACTTTAAAACTTATTTATTTACTAAGCTTGCAAATCGATGTGTTTATCGCGCGCGGTTCGCGGGTAGATGATGATATCTAAATTAGAACCGGAGATACGGAGAAAGAAAGCTAAGTAAACAAAAGAAACTTATAAGAAATCGCGTTTAAGTATATCTTTAGAAAGGTGTAAGTTAGGTTAGACTTCATGCTTCGTGTCAAATATGTGCATCATAACCATTATTTAAAAAAAGTAAGAATATGGGTTATATATACCAACCAGACGCACTCGTAATAGAATTCATAAATTCTTTTAATATATAGACATTTACTTTGTCGCATGATTTCGGCGTAAGAAATTATCACACTTTACTTCCGGTGCGTGTCGTTTGAGGCAACATAGGGACAAGACATGGAAATGGAAATGAATATAAAACAATACATACATATCGGCCTGTTAGTCCACTGCAGGACATCGGCCTCCCGTAGGGAAGATTTACCATGATCACGCTTGGCAAGCGGATTGGCGATCGCAGTAACAGACCACTCGCACCTCAGACGCTGCGTCCCATCTTCAGTCTGATAATTTTGGTGCAATATTTTCAGAGATGGTTATCCCACCTATCGGTTGCCATAACGATATTCAAGGCCTTTCTATTCCTTAGTCGCCTCTTACAACATCATCGGAAGAAAAGGTGTGGTAATACTTACGCCGTTACCACACAGAAACCGTAGCCTGTAGAAATCCATCTCAAATTAAGAAAATAACTTAAACGAAAACATTTTTCTGATATTCATTTCACTAGAGTTCTAAATTATAATGCAATAATTAAATGTAAATTAATTTTAAACCATTCCTGAGCTACGATACGATACGATTCTCAACTGGTGGGAAAATATTCTAAATCTGTATTTTTAGAATATTAACATGGTTACATATTTCTAAGTTATACATAATTTATTAATTTTACGAAAATATTTCTGAACAAAAGTAACTGATTACATTTAATACAACGACAATCATAAATAATATTAATTTATTACTTTTTGGCATATCATCTACGTAAAAAGTAGACTAACATTTTAAATCTACTTTTAAACATGGTTATGGAATGTTGAAAAATTTGATACAAAGAGCTAACGCAAGACTTAAATGTTGTATTTGAGATTCGCAAGCCTAGTATATAAAAGTTTCATGAAGCTACTTTTAACGCCTTCATTATAATAAATAGTTTTTAAGTTTTAATTTGTTCGATTCAAGTAGTTCTTCAAACAGTCAGGAGTCAATGCAAATTTCTAGACATATTATATATCGAACACATAATGTATCTTATACATATAATACGTTTAAAATTTTTATAACTAGTTACACACAGCTCGTGACAAATTTGTAAAGTAATGCTAATAGTTAAAAGCCCATAAAACTAGTTATTTCTAAGGGAATGTGGTAATACAATGTATCTAGATGATCTGGATGATCACGCCTTGCCAGTTTTCAAGATGTCCAGCTTTGAGGTCTACGGTTTGATTTCCGGGTATTGACTCTATCTACATTGGTAGAAAACTACTTTTTCTATACTGTCTCGGGTGTGTCTGTGATACTTTTTTTTTGTTTTTGATTTCATACAACAACTTGCTTGGTATCAGAGCATTGTGTGTGACGTGGTCCACATTTATTCATTTATAGTGTCAGTGAGCTTACTCTATTCAGCCTTTTCTTTTGCCTCATTCAATTTCTTTATTACTTACAATCTTTGGCATGGTTTCTACTACGACTAGGTTTTACTACACGCAGTAAAAACGTAGTCCTAATTCCAGGTGGCAGCACACACGTGAACATTAATCACCTGGGTTCAGTTTATTTATAAAATATTGGATGTCATAAAAGAATCTAATAATAAATACTTACATCAAATGCTTATCGTGAAACCCAAAAAGGGTACACAAGACTCGATATAAACGTGTCTTAACGTTAAACTTGGCGATTTGCATATCAAACACCTTGAACGTGTTGAAAATCTTAATGATAAATGTCCTGATTTAATATTGTCTCAGTAACAAATAGTCAGTAGGAATAAATAATTACGAATACTAGAAATTATTAGCACGTATTTAACTTTTAGACACATACATGTATGACCTAATATTTCCTAAAGATTTACACTCTTTGAAAAAACTGTTTTAACATTCTACACTAATACGTGTACATATATTCAACGTGTGTTGCTTAATGAAAACCGAAATTTAAAAAATTCTACAACATTTTACGATTCAATGCACCTCAAACGATTCTCACCACAAAAGGATTTATTTGATTTGAAATGTGTTCGCTATGAGCACAAATTTATCTAAATTAATTAGATTTCTAACTCTAGACTTTATTACCTGGTAATAAGATATGACTTTGTAGGAACACTAATTTGCATTGCGTACCCGAAATGCAATATCGCGGGTTGACGCCCCCCAGTCATTTTAATTCACGTCCATGCTTTAAGCAAATCGTTCTATCACGCAAAACGGTATGCCCCATCCGACGTTCTCACTGTGACAAAGGGATAACTGTGCATTTTTCGTCGCGTCGCTCAAATAAAAGTGAAGCCATCCATGAAAGTAGACGTTTATTTACTGTCTTATTTCTTTTTATGTGGACCCGCAAGAAATGAGATGTTTTATGAAAATTGTTTTTCCGGGACATTAGCCAGTCCTAATTATGGACGCTTGAACTCGGGGCCAATTTTCTTGGACGTTTTCACGTTGACTATGACAAAGTAGAGAAAGAGGAAACAATTTTGCGTGGACGTGGGCTTATTAGGCGACTGAAAGTAACATAAATTTCGTTGACATTGAAAGGCTACTCTAGGGGATAAACTAATTCTGCGCCTCAAAAATGTGTAGCGAAGACGACCTTAGTTAATTCATAGACTTTTTTATTTATATTCATTTCTTATATAGTGTAAAAGAAACTTTTATTAACTTCCTTTTTTTATTTTAAGTCGTTAAGTTCCCATCTATTTCTAATAAAAATAGTATATATTTTTATCTATTACGAATTAATTAAATACGGTACCAGAACTCCACTTACCAATTCACCCACCCAATTTCAAATTCGAACAGGATGATCAAATATTATTTATAGAGCATTACAACGATACATTGCTGAAGTGAAAAGTTAGAAATCTAGTTCTTTCTTAAAGGCCTGCAGACCTTACTGCAAATCTTACAGCAGAAGAAGTAAGATTACCACAAACTATTGCTGTTTTAAAAGTAATGACTACAACAACAAGTACAACTAAATATATCTTATACTATTTGAATATACTGCCGACTTTTTTTATAATGTCGTCGTCTTGAAAATTATGTTCAGTAAAACTAAGTCGAACGTTAAGTTTGCGTTAGGTTAATATTAAAATTTATCTCTTAAGTTACCATTACCACCATTGTAATAAATCACGAAGTTACATTTCCCGCCTCAGACAATTGATGAGTGCTCAGAGTCACGTATGGAGTCCCTTTGGACGTGGAAATGAAATAATTTGTCTTCGAGAGGGTGCATGTCATATTTATAAGTGGCGTATGAGGGGTAGTGACTTTTGATTTCTGTAACGATTAGGAATAAAAACCATCAAAAATATTTCTTATATTCAAATTAAGAATTATCAAATTACGCAGATATGACAGAATCTATAATATTGTAAATTTAACTCAATGCTTGATGTATTTAAAATTTATCGTAAGTGACAAAATGTCTTTAGAATACACTAGCTGTTGACAGAAACTTTTTGTTATACATTTCATTGTCTATTTTTAATTAATTACGTCACAAATCTTCTTCATCAGTTAGGGTTGCACAAGATACTAAAAATCTAGTATTAAAAAATCTTTTGCTGTTAATAGTAAAAGAATTTCAGATATTAAAGAGTTTTTTAGGTTACAAACGGGTTATTTACACCAGTTTAATGTTCCAAAGCGTGCTTGCAAATATTTTAGATGTCTTTTGGCAATTTGCAAGTTGCCTAGAATTATAAAAGCTAGCCTAAATTTTACTTCGAAGAGAACCTGCATATGAAATTTCAATTCACTCAGCACTAGTATGTTGTTTATTAAATAGAGTTTAATTGTTATATAACTTTTTCACGCCCTTCTGGGGTATACAGAGGTCTAGACAATTACGTCCTTTCGACCCACCTTCCACCGACGACATTTTCTGGGACAACGTGACAGGTGACCTTGTCACCCTTTTTATGTTAACCTAACAATTTTTGATGAAGTCACGATAGCCTAGTGGTTGGGTGGTCGGAATTTCGAGTCAAGAGACCCGAGTTAGATCCCCAGGTAGCAGGCACGTACCAATGGGTATTTTCAAAAACTTATGTACGAATTATATCATTGGCTTGGACATAAAGACGGCGACGGGCTCACCAACTGTCACGTTGTCCCGAAAATATTTTCGGTGGAAGGTGAGTCAAAGTGACTTAATTGCCTAGACTAGACCTCTGTCTACCCCTGTATTGGGAATTGCGCGAAGATATTTTTTAACAATTTTTGAAAAAATTCGCAAGCGGAGGTAAGCAATTCCGAGCGCTTCCTTACTGTATATCTTAGTTTTAAATTTTCGAACAATATTCATCTATCCACTACATGATAGTTCAAAGTTTTGAAAAAACCGAAAGGTACAAGGCTGCCACCTAGGGATCGATTTCGGGCCTCTGGATTGGAATCACCCAACCACTCGGTTATCGTGACTATGGCTTACTAAAAAGTAGTTATCATATAAACGACATACTCAAATAAACTCGTATTAACTCGTATATTCTAATAAACTCGTATTGGTACCTTGTTAGCGAAGATGCGTGGAATTTAAGTAAGTAAACTTAGATAAACTATTATAGTAGTAATCGAGTGGCACTTAGTAAGATGGCAACCTACGATAAATATCACTGCTGCAGTTAAAGGTCATCCTACCGTGTCAAAACCGGGACTTCACAGGGTACCGAAGCAAAGCCTGCTTCTGCATTTTGTTCGGCGACTTATGTTTAGATGTTTAGACAGATTGGAAAGGCGAAGTGAGCATAGATGCTAATACTTTGTACGTAGTACAGCCATGCGGAGTCTTTTGCTACTGAACAAATGGGCTGAATAGACTGGGATAATAACATAGCAAAGTGACCTTATATTAATACGTTTAATACGGTGACTGAGGTAGCTGCCAGTCTCTTTTCTGTTCACTCAAACCTCCTCAATTCCGTCTCGACAAATTTGCAGCTCTAACTTTATCAAATAAGCTGCTTTAAAAAACAGTATTATTAGGCAGCTAAAGGATAAGAATCCTATGACACCTTGTGATTCATATATTTGGTCATAGATTTATTTTATAATTGCATTATAACTTATCATAATATGCATATAATATGATAAATTCTTGGTAGGATGAACTTATCACAATTTATTAGCAATACCATACCCTTTTGTATATGATCTATATAATCCGACCAGCACATTTTAATTTCACTTACATTTTCTGTCAAGCAACAAAGACAACAAAGACGACGGAGACTAGAGTCCCTTATCGCAACAAGTAGCGTTACGTTATTACAAATACGTGACCTTCTCTATTGAAGTCTCAAGAACTAATCCTAAAATTTTGTGTTAGAATGTGGTTCAGGAATTTAGTGGATTTGCTATTACTTCTTCCTTACTCTTTTACCTTACTTCTTCTCCTTCTTCATTATCCTTACTCTTTTTTGGTACCATTGTAAGCAATTGAGACTGACAATTTAGTGTAATTTGTAAAATCTAAAGCAAAACTAGCACTAAAAAAGAAGAATAGCATCGAAGAATATATAACAGCGACAGCTTGTCTATCGATGCAAGGAGCGTCCGGCGACCCTCACAAGAGCTTTACCTCTCTCCCAAAGGACTAAAATCAAGCCGTTGGGTCTAATGCCGTCCTTCCTAAAGAATCCACTAGACTCTTAAGCCAAAGAAATATTCTTCTGATGACGTCATGTAAAGAGCCGTAACGAAACAGTTTACCGGCACTTTGGCATGAAAGCCCGTGAAGGCCCAACTCCGCAATGCCACAAAGACATCGATGTGGGTGACAAATCGACGTTCCTGATTGAATTCCTACGTAAGCTACCAAAATTACTTGATGGTAAAGCCAGAATGTTACTATACTTAAGAGAAGAAAGGTGTGTAGATCCTTAGTCTGACACTACATGGCCTATAAATATTACACCGGTCGTAAGTTATCCTGTTATAAGATTTTGAAATACGCTTTTTTTATCTATAAATTCATGTAAATTTAAAAAGTCACGATAGCCGAGTGTTTGTATGGTCGGAATTTCGAGACAAGAGACCCAAGTTCGATCCCCAGGTGGCAGGCTCGTATCAATGGGTTTTTCAAAAAAAACTTATGTACGAATTATATCGTTGGCTTGGACATAAAAACGTTGTCCTGAAAATATCTTCAGTGGAAGGTGGGTTGAAGGGACTTAATTGTCAAGATTAGACCTCTGTCTACCCCTGTATTGGGGTTTGCGTGAAGATATTTAATTATTTATATTTATATTTATAAATTTAAATATAATATATTTTATTTGACCAAAATAGCAACATCAAATTCCACACGGTGATGTAGGTCGAATAATATTTTATAATTGAATAATGTGTCTGTCTTAAAAATAAATACACGAAACTTAAGAAAAAAAAAGCAAAGAAAATAAAGATACGATACTTATTTTCTTTGTCATTGCTTTGTACTCACCGAAGGTTGATTCTGTATTTGAAAGGCAAAAAGTCCCGTGGGTAAAATAACTTAATAATTGAAAAAAAAAGTAATATTGAAATTTAGTTATTAACCTAAAAGATAATATTATTCTTTGTTTGTGAAGGTAAGTAAAATTAAAACCAATATTTATAATAGAAGTGGCAATAGCCGAATTCTAACAAGAGAGGCTACACACCTAAAGAAAAAAAGAAGAGTATGAATTATCAATAAAATATTAGAATGTGGTACAAGATTTACGGTAAATCGTTTGGTATCGAATAAAAAATTTACCACCCCCTTTCTAACTGTGGATGTCATAAGAGGCGGCTTGGGGAAAACCTTGAATATGAAAATTAATAAATTAAGCACACCTGTGGCGGGCAGCTAAGTTTAAGTGTGAGGTGTCTGGTACTACTATCGCCAATCCACTTGTCATGTGTGGCTACTAATTCCCTACCTCCCTATGGGAGAAGCCTTTATCCTACAGAGAACTTTTACAGTCCGTTATGTCTGTTATTAGTGGTCTAATATACACCAATAATCTGCCCTCATACATATATTTGATCCAAGAATTATAAATAGAAACTTATACAAGTTTTGGAAATAACTAATTGCTAACATTTTTAAAGCGTTTTCAAACACCATGAAAACATTATAATGTCACAATCACATATATTTTTCTTCATGAAATCAAATGAAATGAAAAAATCTACTTTAATATTAATAGGACAAATGAAACGTTTCTCTTGAATTATTGTTCCATCTAACAACGACGTACTTGTGAAAATTGCCAATTGTTCGTAATAAAGTGTTTTACAAATGAAGCTATATTTTTCCCCCAAATTCCTACAGTGTATTCTACATAGCACGAATGTCTCTTTTATAACATAGAAGGGCCTATTTAATTTACTTTATGCCTTGTTTCGAATTATAACTATTTTGGTTTTTGAAAAACGCACAACACTCCTAAAATTTAATACGTGTGGCGTTTATGTACCCCGTACTATTCATAGTTCTTAAGTGTAAGTTAAGACTGTAGTGTTCTGAACCGGGTACGACACGTCAACTTTTGCTGTGTCGAGTGCTTGGTTGAGGAGGGTAGCGGGATCCGAAGCACGGTGCTCCGCTGGCCGACCGCAGGTAGTAGGGGGCCCAATTAGTGAACTAGCTACTCATGAAAGGCTGCCCCGCCAACTAGCAAAAAATCCCAGGGTGGCTCCATCGTGCCAGTTAGCGACCGGGTGAGAGGACCCGATGGCGATCTCTGGGGTGTTCGGGCGTCCCCGCAGTCTCCAAATCAAGCTCCAATTATCATTTATGAAAAGTACCAAAAAAGAAAATTAAGGTTAAACAGCGGTTGCACGTCCTCTCCTTGAAAGTGCACCTCTCTAACATCCGAGGATTGCACTCGAATCTCAACGCAGTCCATCACCATCTTGAGACTGAGAAGCCGCACCTACTTTTTCTGACGGAGACGCAAATTGGATGTCCGTTAGATGTGGCGTACCTTGACTACCAAGGGTTCACGCTGGAGCACAACTTTTACCTTCGTGCCGGAGTCAGTGTGTACGTCAGCAATGACATCTGCTGCCAGCGTCTCCGTCACCTTGTTGACTCCACTTTTTCAACCATTTGGGTGTTGGTGGACACAGGTGACGATAAGATCGTTTATGCATGTGTTTACCGATCGCATAGCGGTGACCAGGAGACAACTCGGTTATTGGAATATCTAAGTGAGGCCGCTGATATGGCCCAGCATCGGTACCCCTCCGCACAATTAGTCTTTCTGGGAGACTTTAATGCCTCTCACCAGGATTAGCTGTTACCATACCAGAAGACTGACCATGCTGGGAGGGAAATGGGGAATTTCGCCTTATCGCTAAACCTCTCCCAGCTGGTAAAGCAAGCCACTAGGGTGCCAGAAGTTGAAGGTCATACAGCCAATTGTCTAGACCTCCTGCTGACCACTGATCCTGACAGATATGAGGTAGAAGTGGCTTCGCCACTAGGAACCTCTGATCACTGTCTGGTGAAATCTGTATCGTCTTACACGCCAACTGACCTCGACCCACATGGTACTAGGCGAGTGTGGCGATACAAGTCAGCAGATTGGGATGAGATGCGATACTTCTTTGCATCTTATCCTTGGCGGCAGGTCTGCTTCTCTTTCGGAGATCCATCGAGATGCGCGGATGCTATAACTGACGTGGTATGTTTAGCAATGGAATATTTTATTCCTTTTGCTGATGTACCCGTAGGTGGCGAAGCTCGCCCATGGTTCGGCGCCGAATATTCCTAAGCCGAAAAGCTTAAACATTTGGCGTACCTCTCATGGGTTGACGCTCGAAACCGTAAAACTCCGACTCAAGAAGAGATCCTTTAATCTAGCCGCCAAAACTTACAAAAAGGTGTTGCGAAAGGCTCGTTTCGAACGCATTAGGCATATTGGCATGAAGCTCTCTGCTCAACCATCTGGCAGTAGAGCTTTTTGGTCTCTTGCCAAGGCGGTCGAGACGAGTTTTTGTAAACCTTCACTGCCTCCGCTGGTTAAGCCCGACGGGACATTGGCTCATGCGGCAAAAGAGAAGGCAGAACTGTTCGCGAATCTCTTTGCCATCAACTGACGTCTAGTCTAGTCAGAGGTCCACATTACTAATAAAGAGGTCCTCAAAACGTTGCGACATCTGGACGTGAACAAAGCCAGTGGACCTGATGGTATACCAGCCATAGTGCTTAAGACCTATGCGCGCGAGTTGTCTCCAGTTCTGACACGCTTGTATCGCCTCTCCTTGAAGACTGGAATAGTGCCCAAATCCTGGAAGCTTGCTAACGTGCAGCCCGTGCCCAAATGCGGGAACGGTCCTGGCGAGTCGTTATTGACGGCTGCTCGGAGGCTATGGCGATTAATGCCGGAGTTCCTCAAGGGTCTGTTCTGTACGCAACTCTCTTTCTGCTGCACATAAACGACCTGCTCGATCCCGGTCTCTTTGGGTATGCAGATGACAGCACAGTTGTGGAGAGATATTGGGCGCGTGTTCAGGCCAGACAGGATCAAGTACAGTCTGCTCGGGAGGCCATGGTAAAGCGTATGAATCCAACATTACAGGCATTTTCCAACTGGGGCAATACCAATCTTGTGAGATTCAATGCCACTAAAACGCAAGCGTGTCTGTTCTCCGCCAAAAGGAGCCAGTTCACCTTGGCTCCTAAATTTCAGAATGTATCTCTGGAATACACCCACCGCCTCCAGTTATTAGGAGTTGAGATCACGTCAAACCTTAACTTTGGGCGGTTGAGTCTAAGGCTAAAGCCGCTGCAAGGAGATTGGGAGTTCTTGCAAAAGTGCGGCGTTACTTTACTTCGGGACAGCTTCTGACCCTATATAAAGCTCAGGTCCGGTCGGCTGTAGAGTACTGCTGCCACATATGGGCTGGTGCTCCTAAGTATCCACTGGCAGCCTTGGACTCGGTGGAGGGACGGGCCAAGCGGCTAATCGGTGATCCTGACTTGGTTACTACCAATTTGTCCAGTCTCGAACACAGACATCGGGTGGCCAGTCTCTCGGTATTCTACAAATTACATTTTGGAGAGTGTGCGAAAGAATTACATGAGTTAATTCCCCCTTCCCCTTTCCATCATCGTACGATAAGACCAACGGCGGGTTTCCATCCTTTTGTTGTGGATGTACCCTGCATTCGGACGAAGCGTTTTGCTTCGTCGTTCATAATGCGTACAGCAAAGGACTGGAATAATTTGCCTGCATCAGTCTTTCCGTCCGATTACAATGTGGGTGTCTTCAAGAGAAGAGTGAATAGGCTTTTTCTAAGCTAGTGTGCCTACCAACAAAAACTACATCGCCACTTACCATCTGGTGGGATTGTAGTTAAACGCCAGCTTATAATGTTAAAAAAATATGATAATACATATTCAGTCTTCGGCAATAAGAAACGAACTGACCGGGTGAGAGGGCGGGAAAATTACGCATAGCGCGCGAGCGGGTCGCGAGCGGCGCATTCGACAGATTTGGAAGTTTTAAGATGTCTTCGGTGTAAGATGTCTGGTATTGAGATCGCCAATCTGCTTGTAGTGGTGATTATGGCATATTCAACTTACGGAATGGCCCTATCTCCTGCAGTGGACTTTTACAGACCGTTAGTAAGTAAATAAATCATCATTTCTCTCAGGTTCTCTATTCCGTTATACTTTTTTATATTAGTTACCTCATACCCGCATCATTAGTAAAGTTAGGATAATGGAATGCCAAAAAATCAAGGAATACCTCTAATTTTATAAACATATTGAGTATTTCAGCTCTCTATTTAACGGTTTCCACCGATTGCTTAGTATGGTTTTCTTAATATATGTGGGAACTTACACATTATCATCATTAACAGCATCATAAGGGCTCCCCGCCTAACCTTCTGCTAGATATGGGCCACCCACAGTTCAGACCCATCAAAATAGTATAATACTCACAACATGCTTACATTTTTCTACACTGAAAATTTAAAAATAAATATTTTGACCGATTTAAAACAAGAATTTATTTATCAACTATATTTTATATTTTTAATGTTTGTTATTTCAAAACTCCAACATATACAAACCGATATCAAAATTTTTTGTTTTTGTTGCGTAGGTAATACACCGAAGGTCACCAAGTTAGGATATGAAGATGGAATGCCAACGAAACCTATTATATACCGCAAAGAAGCTAAAATTTTAAAATATAAACGGCGTTAAATATTAATTTAATTTAACTATGAATAATCTCCACGCAGTTCCCAATACAGGGGTAGACAGAGGTCTAGTCTATACCAGTCCCTTTGACTCACCTTCCACCGAAGATATTTTCGAGGCAACGGGACAGGTGGTGAACCCGTCGCTATCTTTATGTCCAAGCCAACGATATAATTCGTACATAAGTTTTTGAAAATTCCATTAGTACGGGCCTGCCACCTGTCTGTCGGTCTCGAATTGAACTCGGGTCTCCTAACTCGAAATTCCGACCATCCAACCACTTGGCTATCGTGACTATCGATATATTTATTATGAATAATAAATAAATAAATACATAAATAGATAGGGCAACATCACGCATTGCTCTGATCCCAAAGTAGCTTAAGCACTTGTGTTGTGGAATTAGAATCAACGAAGGTACTCAGTTGTTTGCGTCTAGGAGTGACCACGACTGATGACCTGACGATGGAACTACTGTACCCTTTAACGGTTATGAGTTAAGTAATAAGAAATCACCCGATCAGTAGGCATCGGACGATAAGAGATGAATTAGGGCGGTTAAAAGTTTCCACCGTCTGGTAAGCAGATTTACACATTATCATACTCATTACCATCATCATCAGCATCATCCACACGTCCAAATTCACCTTCTGCTATGCTATGCACGTATACACCGACCGAAGTATGTGCTTTCAAAGTATTATCAGAGTACAATAATACTTTAAAGGCACATACTAGACCGAAATACGTACGTTTTTCTACACTAAAATTTTTGCGTTATGTAATTCGTCAATAAAACATTTATATGATTTGTGCAAGACACAAATAAATGTCGCTTTCTTTCAAAATATTTTTTTCTTAGCCTTAACTGCGCCTAATGACCACCTTTCCTCTAAACAGAATTAGTCATAACGAGCTTAAGTACTGATCAGGGACAGTAAGGTACATGCGACACATTTTTTAACTGTAGATAATTATACGGTAAATAATTTCCTTTATGACATAAACCAGTACATAAATAATTATTGTGTATAGATCCTCATCCTGATATTAATGATAATTTTAAACCAAAGAGATAATGACATCGATGAAACAATACAATAGTACGTTAAAATAAATCTTAAAATCTAAAACACCTAAAACAGTCAATCATATAGAATTTTCCATGACATTAATTTTGGAATTGTTAATACACGACCCGTATGAACGCGTGGACAAACAAACAATAAATTTTCTTACACAGACCAGTGATGCGTAACCCTTTGCGATAGTGTTTTGTTATTATTGAACTCTAATTTTATTTATCATCAACTGCCGCTACACTTCATATGAAACATTGAAAAGTACTGCAATATATTCGAATCATTTGAGTGGTAATTGTAGTCCAGCGTTATCTAGCCTAAGTCTAACATTTTATTGAGATTTAAGTTGTGACTAGTGAGCGACAATGTCTACATAGTTCTGATTTTAATTTGAAATGTACTGCATGCGTTTTATTCTTTTGTAAAAAGGATATATAACATGTTTCGGATTCACATACTATACGCAACCCATAATTTAATTTAAAACAATATTAAAATGTATCTGCTTCTCGAATACCTGTTCAGTTTCTTTTTTCCCATAGTCTGGTAATTTTTAATGAAATGTTGAAAAAAAAAACATAAAAATGTTGTTAATTGAAGCATGCTTTACATCAATTCTTTTGTTGCGTTATAGAAATTAATTAAAAGGTTATAATTTTTCCTTCTACTGCCTCCATTATTTTCTTACAAATAAATGCTTTGTACTATAACCTAACCCAAGTTTGAATATCTTGAAGCAGTAAATCATTGGTCTCAAATTCACCTTTCGATTTACTCAGAACAATAACGATAGGTCTCAAGTCTGTACTCTCACCTTATTTATCCCGGCGACCCCCTGAGGGACGGAATATAAAGCGATTGAAGCAAATCCCCGCAAGATTGAATCTGGAAAAAGTTTTGCACTAGTGTGTCAAAAAACTTATAATTCCGCTTACTGTTCGGCTATTGAATTTCTCTAGTTATTTATTGTTGGCGATAAAATAATATTGATCTCGCGGGGATTAGGCTTGAATTTTATTCTTCTCCCGCAAGTCGGAACTTTGAAAATTGCCTAAGATTATTATGGATGTAAAAAATAATGTTGATAAGCTATACGATATATTTTATTGAAATAAATGTAACTAATTTTAAATAATTAATAATATTCTATAATTACTGGTTGACTTATTTATTTCTTTGAAATATTCACAAGCATAATATTTATTTAATGCCATTGTTTAGCAGTATCGTGGTTATTTGCTCTATGAACATTACTATGTATGATAAAATATAACTATGTAATAATAATATTTATACGCTTTTCTGTGTGATACTGATAAGTTACTATATACATACAAATATGGAAAATAAAAAAGTCACAATAGCCGAGTGGTTGGGTGGTCGGAATTTTGAGTCCGGAGACCCGAGTTCGATCCCCTGGTGACCGGCTAGTACCAATGGGTTTTTTCAAAAATATATGTACGATTATATCGTTGGCTTGGACATGAAGACGGCGACGGGCTGACTACCACGGAGAAGGTGGGTCGAAGGGACTTAATTGCCTATACTCGACCTCTGTATTGGGAATGGCGTGAAGATATTTTTTTAAATACCATAAAATAACTGGCCCCGCTAAATGCTAGGAGTTTCAGGAAGTTTAAAATCAATTGAAAACTGTAGATGTTCCAGTATCACAATTACCCTCTTTCATCGAAGAATTAATTAAAATAAGTATTGAGTTTTAACTCAACTAAAATTCTACAAAATAAATTAAAAAATATGTTACGTAAGGTCCGCTGAAATTAAACGAATCTTACTAAAGCCAAGAAGTAATCAGCTGTGGATGTTTTCCCGAGTAAGAGAGATTATATTTTCGATAACTTAGCTGAGGGTACAGAGCAATAAATAGAGGAAAGCGAGATACGTAGGGGACGACGTACTCCCGCATACGAGCAATATAGAAATTTGTTATGGTTTTAAGAAATATTATCCGAAGAATATCTCTTGGGAGCAATATGATAATTTATTACAAAATGTGATGTCCGTTTCACTAAACTTATATAAAATATTGAAGAAAAGTACTTAAAAATGTTTTAAATTATAAAAAGAAACAAAATTAACTTTAAGGTACTACTAAGGTACTTACCGTTATATGTAATATGCATCATTACTACGAAAAGTTATCAATAGTACAAAGAAATATTCATACAAAGAAAGGTTTTACCGATAGTATTAAATTTAAATTGGTTTACTTGGTTCACCTTGTTTATCAGTCTGTTTTCTGATTCAATGCTGCAAACGGCCTTTCAAAGTAAGTGTAAGTTTACACTAACATACAGTTATTGTAAGGTATTTTATACGTAGATACAACACAAACGGCCTGTTTAGCGCGGTAAAGCCGTCTTCCACCTACTGTCGAATTTTTTTATTATTATTATAGAACAAACAGCACATTTCAGTTGTAACAAATAATGTTAAATTTATGCATATTGCCAATAACAGGTTCATACTTACAAAACTTACTTACAGATACATACAAAAGAAGTTATCACTTTTTTTGGTGAGCAACGTTTACCACATGCTAGCTGCACACAGGAACAGAACCACTAACTTCCTGGCGTACCATTTTTATCAATATTTTTTTGTTGAATTTTATTCGAACTGGTTATGCGCCTTTTATCGGTAACTAAGATACACCAACAGAATAGATAAAAAAAATACTAATATTTTCATAGAATAAACTAATTATAAACAGTTTTCTTTGAATATTATGTTATACACTGTATAGTGTCATACACTGAAGTATATAAAATATTCTTTAGGAACTTTTGTTATAACGATAATTAGAACTTTTACAGATTCTATAAATGGACCTGTGCCGGCCTACGCTTGTTTTTGAAAGGTTAATATAGAATATGTTTTCTATCAGAAAGATATATAATCTTAAAAATATCTTTTAAAACATACCCCATGGCATAAAACTTGATAATTATTTTCATTCAAATATTTTTTTGGAATTAGCTTTTTATTTATCCGTATCTAAAAAAACGCAATGGTGCTTACAGGGAAATCATTAAAATCACGAAGTAACCTTTCGACTTCTTATCTAAATAATGAAGATAAAAACCTTGAAAATAAATATATTAGGACAATATTATCAAAGTTGTCTTACATAAGAACAACCATGTTAACGACGTACATTATTCTTGAAGACTTTATTGAAATATTACCAAATTTATCACTTTCGGTCAAAATGACAAGCAATTAACGTTGTAAATACAAGCGGACACGACCACAATTCTATCTACAGAATATGTTTAAAGAAATGTTATACGTAGAATCAATTCCATGTTCTCATCGATCACGATATCATTTTCTTTTCAATCTTTTTACTTAAATTGATGCGTAATTTGATACGAATGTGTCTCGTACAAAGTGAATATATTAAAAATTTATGAGAATTTTGGTTCAGCGTGTACTTCGCCTGTATTTTAGGTCATTTCGTTCTCTCAAAATATTTCCGTGACTCCATGTAACTATTGTACCACTCGCCCCCTCGGCTGCGGTTTAGAAAAAACGTAATATCGCATGAGCTTGAAGGGAGGTAAGTTTACCCTGTGGATTTACAGCATTAAATTGGTTCAGGCAGGGCTGTCAAGACGTTAAAACTTTTCAAACCGCGCTTGATCGCGTGTCACACAACATGAAACTTATAGTGATTAACGAAATTTTTATTGTCGTTTGAAAATAAAACGCCCTATGACTAATTACTCGTTCAAATCAGATGTATATAATAATTAATTTATTAAAGAAGTACAGATATAGACATATAAAACAATAGAATCAGACGTAAACTTTTGAATGGAACAAAATCAAACGATTTCCTTAAATGGCTAATTATTTTACAAAAATCGGTGATTTAAAGATTTGATTTTTTTAAATAAAAAAATATTTTGATATGCCGGCATCAAAATCAAATAACCATAACAAACAACCCTACATGTCCATTGACCGATAAAAATCCTTCGTACAATGACAGCGACTGCTAAGTTTATCACCGTGGTGACTATTAACAGTTATTGCTTTATATATCTCTGGAAATGCAACGTAAACTCACCCTTGGTAATAATGGACGCTCAAGAAATTAAATGCTCGAAACGTGTCTTGTGTAGACAATAGGTATCTTCCCCTATAATAATTTAGGTTATTAATTATTTTGTCAATGGTGTGCAATGGTATTCCGGTTTTATATAACACACTAGGGAGTCACGAATAATAAGTCACTACATAAGGACTACACAAGTAGCCGAGCGGTTGGGTGATCGGAATTCGAGTAAAGGGAGCCGAGATCGATCTCGAGGGGATATTAGTTTTTTTTTTTTTCAAAACTTACGTAAAATTTATATCATTGGCTTGGATATAAAGACGGCGACAGGCTCACCACTTGTCGTGGTGGCCCAAAAAGTTCTTCGGTGAAAGGTGGGTCGAAAAAACTTAATTGTCTGGACCTCTGTATGTCTCTAGCCATATCTATACATCTATAAAAATAAATAAAATTGGAGTGTTTGTCGTGTACTATTGAAATTACCGTCATTTACTACATGTATTTTATAATCAGTGATATCTAGTGACAGCTAGCTAATGTTAGAAGGAGTAACATAGGGTACTTTTATTTTAGAAACGTAATTAGGGTTCCTCGTTAAGTGGGACAGTGGCGGGGGCTGCTAGACATTATATTTTATATATATATATATATATATATATATATATATATATATATATATATATATATATATATATATATATATATATATAGATATATATATATATATATATATATATATATATATATATATATATATATATATATATATATATATATATATATATATATATATATATATATATATATATATATATATATATATATATATATATATATATATATATGTATATATAACCGGGATACCATTGCACACCATTGACAAAATAATTAATAACCTAAATTATTATAGGGAAGATACCTATTGTCTACACAAGACACAAGACACGTTTCGAGCATTTAATTTCTTGAGCGTCCATTATTACCAAGGGTGAGTTTACGTTGTATTTCCAGAGATATATAAAGCAATAACTGTTTATAGTCACCACGGTGATAAACTTAGCAGTCGCTGTCATTGTACGAAGGATTTCTATCGGTCAAAGGACATGTAGGGTTGGTTGGAAATATATATATATATATATATATATATATATATATATATATATATATATATATATATATATATATATATATATATATATATATATATATATATATATATATATATATATATATATATATATATATATATATATATATATATATATATATATATATATATATATATATATATATATATATATATATATATATATATATATATATATATATATATATATATATATATATATATATATATATATATATATATATATATATATATATATATATATCTCAGGAATCAGGTCTCAGATCATTTCGACAGGTAACCCTAAATTTTGTCCGGGATAAAAGTATCCTATTTATAGACCATGTTATGAATCGTGTGTCAAAAGTCCTTTAAATTTTTTTATCCGTTTTGCCGTCATTTAAATATATATAATAATAATATATATATAATATATAATAATATATATTTGGTGCCAAAATCCTAACATCTAAAGATCTCCATATTCAAACACCCTTACCTAACATACAAACTATCACTTTAATAGTATTAGTTGGATAATATGGTGAATAATGGCAATTTTCAGAACAAGGGCCTAATTGACGTATATGGCATGTTAATGCGTCAACGGTGCCCCGACTACGTTAGGCTAAAGGCGTCGAAACAGCACTGATACTGACTTTTTATATGGCAGCGATACCTGGGAATGCCAGAAGAAGCATAAAAGCAAGTTGTATGCAGTGGAGATGCAATCACTTCGTAAAATGGGCGGCGTTAACTTAGCCGACTGAAACGGAAACGAAGAGATTCGCAATATGGTTTGAAAGATGCCCTTATCACTAAAATTCGCGTTTCGTGATAAGCGCATGCTTCGATGGTTTAGGCACGTTGAGCGAATGAGTGAAGACAGATTGATGAAGAAAATATATAGCGCGAAATTTAATATTAAAAGGTGTCGAGGTAAGCCAAAACTAACTTTCGAAGACCAGACCTTGACGGGCATATATGAAGAAAATTATATAAGGATCGTGACACTTGGCGATCTGTTCTCTCGGGCTACTTCGTCAGGAACTGTGCGTGAAGATGAATAAATAAATAATGCGATTCAATTCCTGACTTATACATAGCTGTTTCGATTTTTCGTACCGTGACAACAATTACTCGAAATTAACAATACAGAGAAATAAAATTCTTAATCCCTGATCTCCTTCTGACTTAGCGATCCTATTATGAGCACACAGCTGGGATTAAGAAAATGCGATTGGAAATAAATTAGATTCTACGAAAACTAATATGAAATTGCAATAAAACTGAATTGTTAAAAGGTCATGGTTGCCTCCTGAACGTTGCTTTACTTTGCTCTACGGAGTTTATTTCTTCTTCTTTAAAGAAAATTCATTAAGAAACGGTGCTTGATTTAAAAAAAAAAAAGAAAACGTGGGATGCATTGTATGTTACTTATTAATGAATAAATTATTTGATTTCATTTGCCCATTGTAACCATTTTGATAATACAGTAGAGGTTCCGTACTGCTCTTGCAGCATTGAAAGTTATGTTAAAGATCACCCAGACATTCCCATTAATGTAAGTGGAAAAAAGCTGAAATGAAAAAGATGTTTCTAGCTAATGTTCTTAGACCACAGCAAATCTAAAACTAAAACTATATATTGTCGTATTATATTGTCTACTAAACGCCGTTTATTTTATTAAGCTAGCATTCTCAGTTACCAAGGTTTATAGGTTTTATAGTGACCCGGATGCATTGCTCTCGAGTGTAGATGTTAATACCTTTTATTTTAAAAATTATAAAGCAAATTGGTTTGAAGGGCCTGCCGGACTCGTATGAAATTTCCTATATACTTTTAATATATATATTATCAAATTTATTTATTTAACAAATCTAAGTTGTCTAAAAAATTTAAAAGCACTTTGTCTGAATTAAATCAATTTTCATGTTGCCTTTCACTGCTTTTGCATAGATACATTGGCATTACGCTCGAAATGGGTCCCCGAGGATTTAAATTTTTGCTAAGAGATTGTATGCCAGATTTCCTATTTCTTGCGAAGGAAGCGAGCTCATCTCTGCACTCGTTTGCTTGTAAGCGAGATTAATATTGTCGCGTCGCTAATTGTCTTTGCTGTCGAGTTTCATTAAAACAAAGCTAACCTAAACGGCAATACAGCGCACAAAGTTCGTAATTATCTTAACATTAAATATTAACATAGTTTCGCTAAACTCTAGTAGGATCCTTTAAGATAAGGTTTCAATTTGCCTTTCAAATAGTTCGAAACATATGAAATCGTATTGGGGAGCCTTTGACTGTGAAAATTCACGCAGAGGCAAGTGCTACGTGCAAACTATCCCGACAAGAAGGCGAGTTACAGTTGGAAAATTCCGTCCGCGTAATCGCCGAAACACACTTCCCAAGGGACCCGTCAGTATTACTCTCCCTATCTCCAACATTCTTAAAGTTTAATGTATGCAAACGTATTTTGTTTCAAAGCGTAGCTCCCTTAAGGATGGTGTTACTCGAGAGCCCTCAGGCGGTGTTCACCGCCTACCGAAGTTTTTCCATGGCTGTGTGTGAAAACATGCTCTTTGATCTTCTCATATGTGAATATAATATCAAAACCGGTTAATACTATTCCTTTTTCCCTTATCTCACCGTTTTCGCTTCGTGCGTAAGTTTTTATATTCCCATACGAGTGATGTTTTACGAATTTCCTTGAGAGAATATTTTTCCTTACACATAGATATAAAATAATACTGTTTTGTCTTTTCCTATTCAAAACTATTGAATAAAATGCTTGTGAAATAAAATACAGATTGGGGCATTACATTTTCAAATTTCACTATTCCCTTTGTTGTTCGCTTTCTCTGCAAGCTTTACGATGTGAAATATGAATGACGCCTAAAACAACGCCAAGAGGCAAAAAGAATAATTCATAAACTGTGTTCATCTCAACGTGTCAAGTTTGTAACGACGTTCAATATATCACTGGCACATTAAAGTCAAGTTAAGCTCTCGAACTTAGCGTCATCAATCCATCTAGCGCTAAAAATACATATCCCCAATGATGAGGCGCATTCGACGACAAAGTATCAACAAAGCACCATGTGGCACCTTCGAAATAGAATTTGACGCCGACTCCACGCTGTCACACGTGGCAGGCTCAAAACAGATCGTTTCCTTTAAAAAAGTTAATTTTACATTTTTTGTATCACAAAAAGGGACATTTTTTGTTGAAGCCATTAAAAAGCATGTGCAATGGAATAACGATACATTAGTGTGCTACGCTAGAAATGTGACTCTTGTCTTCGGATACGCACTTATCTTTTGTCTAGAAATATGCTTTTTCGAAATTTGCATTGTTTGTGCTGAAAGAAAAACCACTGTTAATTTAAAAATAACTCTTTAAACGTGATATGTATTTCTACTGCATATTCACATCAGTACGCAAGTTATCCGAAATTCAATTAGATTTTTTTTTTAGGCTAAAAATACTAAAAATTTAATTATGTAAGAAGAGACATCAGACAGAAGAGAGAAGAGGTCAGGATGCTCGCCTCAGTACACGAATTACCTTGATTATCTATGGGAAGGTAACTGAGCTCGGCGGTGAAGGAAAACACTGCGAGAAAACCAGCGTTTTATAGGTATGTCGGTACGTTGAATATTTCTAGAGTGGCAACTGTGACATGTCACATCCACTCTGACGCAACACCGGGTTCTGGTGCGATAAAAGAGGGGGGACATTACAAAGGATTGCCCGACAAGTCGTCTTGCTACTCAGACGTGCGCCACGTGTTCGGTGGAGTGTCTTAGTTTAATTTGTGTAATTAAGTGTTCTGAATCTGATAGCGATTATATTTCCGTAATTCGTTACATTATAGTCAAGTGATTAAAAACAAATTTGAAATGATTTCATTCTCTCGCCCGATTACTCACGCCTACTAAGTCCTTATCTGACCGTGGAACTTCATTGTCCCGAAAATATCTTCGGTGGAAGGTGGGTCAAAGGGACTTAATTGTCTAGACTAGACCTGTCTACCCCTGTATTAGGAATTGCGTGAAGATGTTTTTTTTAGGAAAGCTCTTACGAATAAGTATTTTTGGAAGGTTTTATACTGTACATTTGTATCGTTGACTTGGACACTGACACAGCCTTTCCGCCTGTCAAGGTGTCTCAAATAAGCTCCGGAGAAATGTAAGTAAAAAGGAATAAATTGTCTAGACATCTGACGCCCCAGTATTAGGAAGTGCGGGAAGAAAAAAACGTGAGGATGTGAGGAGTCCGTCAACCCTCACACACAATTCCTATCGCTCACAAAGAATATAAGAGAGAAATCCTTTGTCAGGCAGATTTTACTATTTAACTTTTTTGATTTTTTGTCATCTAGTATGTGCCGGGGGTCATAATTGATTTTTTATAATGTATATTATACCAAACCATTAAACTGATATAATTATACTACACCTTATAAGAAATAACAATATTAAAATTTTTAATTAAGTATTTAAACGACATTAAATAATTATACGACAGGCAAAAATTATTTCACGTAAAAAGTCACGATAGCCGAGTGGTTGGGTGGTTGGAATTTCGAGTCAAGAGACCCGAGTTCGACCCTCAAGTGGCCGTACCAATGGGTTTTTCTAAAAACTTATGTACGAATTAATATCGTTGGCTTGGACATAAAAGGCGGCGACGGACTTTCCACCTGTCACGTTATCCCGAAAATGTCTTCGGTGGGAGGTGGGTCAAAGGGAATTAATTGTCTAGACTAGACCTCTGTCTGCCCCTGTATTGGGAATTGCGTGAAGATATACAAAAATTATTTAAAAAGTGTTTGGATAGTTGAATTTACTTAAAATAACACGAAACCTAATTAACTCAAATTCCAAGAATACTCAAAATGTGCTTAGTAGTAGAAATTAAAGCTCATGATTAAAATTAAACGGAAATTGAATTATAACAAAAAGTGTATTACGGTCTTATCTTATCTTCTCTCATCTTATCTTTACGCACAATCCCTGACGGGGTAGCCAGAGAGAACAGATAGCTAAGTGTCACGATCCTTACATACCTCTTTCGCTTCTTTCAGATACATTATCTTCTTCATACATATACGTCTAGATATCCGAGTACTCTTGATCCTCCATGCGAGCAATTTGCTCACGTGGTCTTCGAAAGTTAATCTCGGTCTACCACGACACCTTTTAATATTAACTTTCGTGCTATATATTTTCTTCACCATTCGGTCCGCACTCATTGTCTCAACGTAACCAAACCATCGAAGCACGCCCTTATCCATTTTAGTGATAAGGTCATTTTTCAAACCTGCCATACTGCGAATCTCTTCGTTTCGCTTTCGGTCGGCCATGGGAACGCCGCACATTTTACGAAGACATCGCATCTCCACTGCATTCAACTTGCTTTTATGCTTCTTCTGGCAAACCCAGGTTTCGCAGCGATATAACAAAGTCGGTACCAAAACTGCGTTATGTATTGCATGGCGTCCTCTCTCGACTCTTCACTCCGCCTTGCCTTTTGACTAATGCAGTCAGGGCATCATTGACTTTGTTCCCGGCAGCGACACGGCTGTCCACATCTAAATCACATCTTCCAACTAGGCTAAAAGTACTCCCCAAGTATACAATTTCATTCACCTGTTCTGGACATTCCTGATTTACCCATATTTCACACTTCGTTCTCTCCTCATCCCTTTCAAACACCAGAAGCTTTGTTTTTTTGCATTCAAACGGAGACCTTTACTTTCACATTCCTCTTTCATACACGTGACTAATACCTGCAGTTCTGCCTCTGATGGTGCAATAAGCACTGCATCATCAGCATACAGCAGATGAAATTGTATACTTGGGGAGTCCCAAGTATATAATTTCATTCACCTGTTCTAGACATTCCTGATTTACCCATATTTCACACTTCGTTCTCTCTTTTGCCCTTGTATTACTGTGAGTACAATATTTAAATTTTCCTACAAATAATATGTTAATGTCAGTGTTGTATGTTTGTTACTCAATCACGGCAATACGGATGTGAATAAAATTTTGTCGTTATGTAGGTGTTTAAATTAAATCACAATGTGGATTAAAGGATACTTTTGTTCCGGAAAAAATTCATGATATTTGTGGTATACATCTGAAGTCTCTCATGCAGCAACCCTGAGCTTCCCCTCCCATATATTCTCAGCTATCCCGGTAACTGTAATATCAGTAAATATGCTCAATATTATTTCTAAAAATTCATAAAATATTTTCATGATTATTAATAACTTTTGGAGTATGACACAACGTCATCATTTTATAGAAATTGATCATGAATATTGTTTACAAAAGATGAAGAAGATAAGAAAGGTCCAACACGTTGCTCATTTGTCAATTAGCTCATATCCTGGAAATATTTTTATATTAACATATTGTATTAATATCCATTAAACATAACTTTCCTTATGTCCCGCTTTATGTGATATGATAAGTAAGAATAAGAAGCTTTTTTAACCGTTTCGCTTGATTCGATATGAACCGTCTGAAATTATTTCTCATACATAACCAATATCAAATTTCCCCAAAAAGTATTAACAGATATTATCTTTATGATACTGTTGTATTGAACTTAAACAAAGTATGAAGCAAAACTTCGATAATCTATAAAGAAGTTTCTCAATATATTTGATATATTAAGATCTTCTGGCCTTTTGGGATCTTTATTAGTTTTAATATATTTTTAACAGTAAAAAAAATTGTGATCATAATGTTTGAGTTATTTGTCTTTATCTTCAAGTACCAAATTTACAAAACTCAAATGTATTATAATATATAAATAACTCAATCATGTATTATTTTGAAAGGTTTACATATTATGTAGCCCACGATACATAAGTATGTTAAGTAAATGAACAGACATGGAATATAATTTTCATAAAGCTATATTTTAGAATCTTTTGCTGGCTTGATTTTATCATAACTCTGATGAGCTAAAATTTTGGATACAGGATTGCGATGAAATATGAACTAAGAGGCAGAGAAGAAGTCAACCCTGAAAAAAACCTTTCCGCGTATTCTATTCGTACCAAAAGAATCTGTTAGTGGGCTACTATGATCACTTACCATCTTGTACACCGAATAATCCATTGCCTCCTACGTCTAAAAATAGATAAAATACTGGCCTTTTTATAGGAATAATGTTTATTAAGAGAAAAGAGTCTGTTCTGTAAAGAAAAATAAGGATTAGATATAATAATAAGGATTAGAGAAAAAATTAGAGGAAGCTGTTTTAATTCAGATTGCAGGATTTGACTTAAACAAAGTCCCAAACATTGCACGCTAAGAAATAGAAAAAGCTTATAAAAAGTAAATATCTGTTCATTATTAAGATAAATTATTGTGATACGACTAACTTTCGTACATGATTTAATACATACTAGAAACAAAGGACATCAAGTAACAACATCGCATAAAACTTTGCCGCTCCAATTCGTCTTCGTGGACTTGATGGATGATCTTTCCCCACTCAACTAATAAATGTTAACAAAATATCCATTTTATGTACAACAAAAAAAAACGTTATTAATGAATGTTATACGTTGATAAGTTTAATTGTTACGGTGTCTCGTCTTTGCGTGCTCTGTTTGACCCTTGTCGAGATAGCATTCTCGACAAGACTTGTTGTTTTTTTAGGCCAGAGGTCACGTCTGACACAAAAAGTCAAGGGTGCGTTTTACAGCGTATTAGATGGGAAATGGGATATTAACATCACTAGCAAAATTAGTTTACTTTTATTTTTATTAAAGTGGGCTAAATAAGCCAAGACCCATTAAATACACTAATGTGTAAATAGACTAGCGTATTAATTTAATATCATATCCTGCTATATCATTATTATTCACTAGCTTTACAATTGTTAATTGCTATCTCGAGAACTGTTTAAGGATCGTTTCAATCAAAAATATAATGTTATCATAATCATACAAACGATAGAAAACACTATTGAATAGTTTTTTATAATCCTCTACGCGTTAACTTCTACTTAATATTACAACTCCGAAAACAATTTAATATAATGAATTGAAGTCAACTGTAGCATCGCGCCTTAAGGTATCAAGTTCGTTGGCTATTAAGTAAATCAATTAGTGCCACACATTCACATACCTACACCATTTTAGCTTACTCAGACACCATAAAAAAGTTTTCGGAATTCCTCTTAATAGACCAAACATTTTAATGAGATTGTTTTAAATAAATGATGTTAATGTGTTGCGGCCAGGTTCCCGGGTTGGATTTTAGGTGATGAATACTTTCTTTTTTATTTTTCAGTATAAATGACGGAAGCATTGTTAACATTCCGTGGTGCGGTAAGGCTGCGACTTTATTGTCTTATCTTCTTAGTTATTAAAGTTATTTTAATGAATTTCCTACATTATTTGAAAATTTTATCACGTTAGCACTGGTAGCAGTGGTTTTTCAATTAAGAAAATCGTGGCCAAAAGGCCTTTTCAAATATTTAATATTAGGTCCAAGACCAAGCATGTCACTGCAATACAAGGAACAGTGTGCCCATTCTGCGTAAATCGGATCAAAAAATAATAGATACAAGTTGATGGTAACCTTAGCTAATGACAACAGGAAGATTAAGTTCTCAATACCACCGTGACTTGTTATAAATCAGTAAATTTTTTTCTCTTTTTTAATACTTGATTTTAATTCTTTATTTAGTGGTATTAATATTGATCCTACTTAATTTAGTATACTTTTAACGCCTCAGCCCCCGCTATCTTCCATAGCTGCACTGACCTTACGTACAAAATAACGGATTGGAACCGCAGATAGTGACTCACTTTATAGGAACCATTTGAGTGATTAAAAGCCATTGCAACTTACTAATTGGATGAAAAGTCCTTTAAAGGACATCATTAAAATAGTGTAAAGCAGAAATCGATCGACAAAGACTTTTAAATAAACAAAAAATTTTCACAATGGGTCAATATCTCGCATTTAATCGATCTTAGTCACTTGGAGTAATAAATATTAAAACATTGGTAAATAACAGTTATAATATTATTAAATCGGTTTTAGCGATAAACTGCCATTTGTGTCACCATAATCTTGCAAAATTTAATGTTGTATATTTTCTGTGTTGGTGTGCAATAAAGAGTTTTTTATATATCTATCTATATTATAGAAAAACATTAACTCAAATTGCATTTCTATAACGTGCATAGTAATTAATTTAAATCTCTATAGGGTAAGGACGCTTTAGTATGTTTATTATTAACTTACAAAATTATTTGCGAATCAATATCTTATATGTAATATTACAAGTCAAAAATGATTAGGCGCAAATATATATTGTTTTAACATTGTAACTATTTTTTTTGTTTTTATGAAATATTTACATTATTAACAAATTTATTAAAATGTTTCAAAGCAAAATTATTTTTGTGGCTGGGTTAAATAAACAAATACATACATAGGATAGGGACAACATCACATACATTGCTTTGATCCCAAAGTAAGAAGTTTAAGCACATATAATATGGAATCAGAAACAACAAAGATACCACAAACACCCAGACCCAAGAAAATGTTTTGTGTTATTATCTACAGGTAACGAGTTCTATGAATGAAGATATATTAATTTTATGGTAAAATCACTTACATATGCAAAAATTCCAGTAACTTTACTATGATTTTGGCGTTTTACTTTTATTAGAAGCTTTTGCTCGCGACCTCGCATGGAAATAGATGCCTGTCTATACTTTTCTTTATTTTCATGAGTCAAAAATCTTTTATACAGAAAACTAATTATGTAATTTTTTTATTTACCGAAAAGGAACATTGAGGAGAGATTTAGGAAATTTGAGGGTGGAATTAAATCACTGCATCGTAGTATGTACGATGTAGTGATTTAATTCCACCATATAAGGTTCTGTTGTTGTTGCATGAATAGACCGACTTGACCGGGGCTGTGCTTCTTCTTTTTGTCTGGTGAGTAAGGTAACGTGAGATTCACACACCCACAAATTTAGCATCAGTCATTACTTAAAATTATGTGAAACAATTGCTCCTTTGAGATCGTGTCATATAAAAACATTTTGGGTGGCGAGGTTCGTACAGGAAAAATAACGAAAAGCTATGTTCTTTAGGACCTGAAAATGACATAACAAACTCCTTTTACATACATAAAAGTCTGTAAAATTCCAAAACCTCTCTTAAGGCTCTCCCAAACTGGGCTAGCGCATTGACGATCGTTATACCATCGTCATGCCGTTCCCTGATCTGTTAAATTTTGGGATGCTTACACCGCCATCATTCAATAGCCATTGGGACTTTCAAGGCTTTTTTATAAGTCACCTGTGACGACATCCACGGGAACAAGAGGGAGGTAAAACCTTATGCCAATACTACACGACAACGCCAGCGTTAACGAACGATGCTTTAATATTTTTTTAAATAATAATTTTACCTGCTTATGTTTGTAAGCAAATTGCCTCTAAGATTACACCATACTTGGGTTGTAAAATACTATCTAAATTCAAAGTTTTGTTTAAAATTATAAAGCAAAGCCCTAAATACCAATTTATATTATATCCGTACAAGATTAACATGTTTCAATTATTTAAGATTTGTTTTAATGTAGCTCAATTGCAAATAATTATGTTATTACTACGTATACGTTTATACCAAAATTTGCTCGAGCACTTTGTAATCGTCTAGTACACTATAATAAAACAAGGGCAAAATATAAGATGGGTCCGTCTTCTTACAAGGAAGTAGTGTTAGTTCACAAATTATTCAATGCAATTTACGCCTTAGGATTATCGAGGTAAAGCTTAGATCAAGAAAACAATAGCTATCTCGGTAAAATTTACATATCATAAATGTAATATTTAGCTCTCAACTTGCTAATTAGAAGTCGTCTATTAGTAGCGTCAGCATGAAAATATTTTTCTTTGTATACTGTTTTAATCTTTTTAGCAACTTTATACTTAACTGACGGAGTCACGTTACTAACTAAAATAAGTGTAACATTTTTCATCATATCCAACTTTCCAACGAAGACATTTTTGGGACAAACCATTGGTACGAGGCTGCCATCTGGGGATCGAATTTGGGTCTTTCAACTCGAATTCCGTTCACCTTTCCGCTCGGATATCGTGACTTTCTCATCTTCATTTCATTTACTTATCTTCCAGTTTTACCGTATCGTTACATTTTATTAACTGCCTCTACGGGTTTACAGTTCACACAATCGCATTATTAAATAGTTCATAGTTAAATGTGGTAGTGATGACTTATGAATCTTATAAGTAGTCCTTCACTGCAAGCCTTCTAAGGAAGCTCATATTCGTTCAGCGGGCTATTGTACGGGCTCTGCGCGCTATTTCTGTGTGATAGAATTCGTAACGAGGACACCCGCAGTAGTAGAACCTGGGCAACCCGTTAGGAAAGATGGTTCTCGAGTGTCAGCCTCGTACAGGCAAACGCAGTGAAAATGGGGTGACGGCCTGCACAATATTGCCGGGAGTCGGTGAACACAGGGGGCACCATTCTTTGTGGCAATATCTGCTTTGTGTAGCAGTTTTGGTTGGCTGTAAAGAAAAATCAGAATACTGCTAACACATTCTGACACATTATTGATCTAAATTCAAAAAACTTTCGTTAAAGTGTAGGAAGGTATATATGATAAAATAAACAAGACATATTTATTCCAACCGTACAGTATCAAGGTAAAGAAGCTCCTTTCCCGAGAGTCTGCGTCCCACTTTTAATTAGTTGCGAGTTGTTATTATTGTTACGGTAAATGTACCCATAACAATTACTCAGCACCTTATCACTTGGAGCAAAATTTAACGTTTTATTACCAACAAAATAAAGACAGGCGCTTTTATTAATACAAATATTTGTCTTTACCATCCTACGAAAGCTTAAAGTTCATATTAAACTACAAAGTACATTTGTTGTTAGAATGTACAGTACATGGTAGTGGTATGTACAGTATATTAAGCATAGTAATATTCGTGTGACTCTGATGTGAATTTTAACTTAGGGTACTTTTAATGTTTACTAAAACTATACTAGTTTCTTCCTTCTCAGTTTGTTTTTAGTGCTTCGTGTTTGATACAATACATAAACCTTTTATCGATCATATTGCTTAATCTATACAACACTGTCGGAAGTCACATCTTGATCGAAACGGCTGGGTGTTTATCGTCAGTTAACGTATCATTTCACGACGTTGAACTGTAAGATCCGGCCAGAGGAAGGGAATGTGGAGTAGGCCTCTAGTTGGATGCTCATACACAAAAACATTGTCTACTTCAGAACGGTGTTCTGCGTAGCAGTGTTTATAACCCAATCTGTCTGTAACTAAATATCTTCACGCCTTTCCAAATACCCCCCGTTATGGGGAAAGGTGTGAAGACATTTAGTCAGGGGTTTAGACAATTAGGTCGTTTTGACCCACCTTCCACCGAAGACTTTTTTGGGATATCGTTACAGGTGGTGAGCCCGTCGCCGGTTATGTGTCCAAACCAACGCTATAAATCATACATAAGTTTATGAAAAAATGTTATCTTACATTAAAACATTAGTTAACGCAGCTCCGTTCCTGAGTTCCCCCCGCACGGGTTCCCTCCTTATCTTGGCGGTGGGGCTTAGTAACCGTGGCTTGGACACCCACGGTGAACCAAGAGGAACCCGCATGGCCGGCCTAACTTCGTGAGATATGGCCGGCCCGAAGATGTTGCTCTAAGAGGGCACCCGTGGGGAGGCATGTTAGTGGGCTGTAGGGGGATTGTTTGCGTCGTTGCCTTCGCACCGCTCTCCGTGCCTTTCACAGCCGAGGTGGAGTCGTGGTGGAATAGGAGCTTTGGTATTGCTTTTTGCCATACCAAAAGTCACAATGGCCAAGCAATAAAATAGAGTCACAAAACATGTCTTCAGTGGAAGGTGGATCGAAAGGAATTAATTGTCTGAAACTATGTTTACCAATATCGGGATTGGCGTGAAGATATTTTATTTTAAATCTTGCGGCACTTTCTGTAGCTACGACAGCCACGCGCATTTCAGAAATAATAATAATTCCTACAAACCATATTTTACGCGCTAGGCGTTACCAAATTAAAAAAAATTAAATGAAGGAATTTTATAAGTTTAATTCAACTTGTAAAAGTATTTAATGAAATAAATAGGTATAGAAACATATCAGATTTAACGTGTTTCACTTTACTAGTCTGTCTAGAAACTTTTGAACGTAGTCTACATACATACGTGAGTTGTGGATTATAGTTTTGGTAGACTTAATGCCGAAGTCGGTAGCTTGCCAAATCCTTAGAGATAAAACACGACTAAAACTTTGATATTAGTTAAGAAACTAAAACCACAATACCATGCATCAATTTGTTCAATACACAACGATCCTCAAGTGACATGAAGCAAGAAATTAACTATGACTAAGAAGGGACTCAATCAGTGAAGAGTCAACAAAACTAACTTGTATTCTTCTACATATCTTACACGAAACAATTTTGTAAGTTGAATGATGTTTCGTTTCGGCCAGTCAAGTTGTCCCAAAAAATTAATTCATATCGACGTGTTTTTTTATCAGGTCTTGAAGAAGCCTTTCCCATTCCTCTTCTAGCGCTGTCTTCAGCTCTGCGATGGTTGCAGGTGTCTTTTCTAGCACAAATTCTCCGTTTAAAATCCTCCCATATATGGTGGACAGGATTGTGATCAGGAATTAATGCTGGTCAATCCATTGTTTGATTGCCAACGTCCACGAACAGACGAGTGATAGTGACATTTCCGAGGAAACCTTCAGTAGATACAACATGGTTCAAAAGAACATTCTGAACTGAGCTACTTTAACAGCCGTCAGACCGCCTCCACGGCCTCCACCAAGGGTGAAAACGAGCACCGTTTTTCCATCTAGCGAAATGTCCGCCCACATCATACACGAACCAACCCAGTAGCTCACCTGGACGCCTGTAAATCCGAGCTTCCATGCGTCATTTCCTATCACTGCCACGCGGACACATTCTGCACTCGTCAGTTAACAGGATTGATCGCTATTGCTCAGCACTCCAATTGATGTGTTCGCGAGCACATGCAAGACGTGCTTGTGCATGAATTATTGTGGTCGTCTTCGGACCTCTGTCCTCTGGCAACCAAACCGAATTTTAAGAAGACTCTTGGAGTAAGGTTTGGTTCTCTTAAGCATCTACGGGCTGTCGACAACTACTCCTTAAACCTCTCTCAACCACTGTAGGTATGCAACACAGTAAAGATGGCGATTTCAGAGAGTTGTCGAGACAATACATCGATCGTCTCTCGCGGAAGTATGCTGGCGATGATTGGTAAATAGGGCACATACCAATCATCGCCGGCATACTTCCGAGATTAAGAACCAGTGTTTTTAAACATGCTATTCACTCTAGAGTCACATTACAGCAGATTGGCTCAAGTTTCCGAGCACAGATTTTCGACACTTTCATACATGTCGAAATATTTTAAAATCCACTGGGTATTTTCAAAATTATACCGCAGGTTTCATTCAACATTACGTTTTTAAGAAATATAAATTTTGTGTACATACTTTAGTTACATTTGAAAACATTTTTGTACGTTTGGTCTGTCATTTAACAATTGTGTAGGTCTGTGATATAAGTTATCGCTCTCTAAAACCGTAACATTTAAAAAGAACATTAAATGTACATAATGATTTCTTGCATTTACGTGAATACTACACATTTAAAATACGTGAAAACTACTTAAAAAACGCGATTAAATCCGAAAATCGTTTTATTTCAAAAACCATTAATGTAAATACAAGGGAATTGAACTCCGGGTCTCTTGACTCCAAACCCGACCACCCAACCACTCGGCCATCGTGACTATTTTCTTGATTTTCATTCTTGTGTTTAATATACTTTATGTACTTACATTATGTTCTTCTTTACTTTTTTTTGTACTTAACTGTCTGAACAAGATACTCTGATAACTAAGCAGCGAGATTCGGATACCTTGTATTTTCTAATACAAACTTTGTTGAAACTTACAATGTATGCAATATATGAAGTAGCGATGTCGGCAGCTCCGTATTAGCAAACTCAGGGCGTTATTGGCATAAAATAATATGCTAAACACCGCTTCCATACAATACAAACTAAATCGTATAGGTAATGTTAACATTTGCTTATAGGTAAGTTTTGAATTTATAATTTTTCCACTCTTCGAGGTACGCTTCAAGGCACGCCTTTAGGGCATTTTTATTAAATTAAAATTTTAAAAAAATAATTCGACGACAGGCTGACCTCGTTTATCAAAATAAGCAGCAGTAAAATGTGAGTCGAAAAAACTTTATGGTGAACACTATAACAAGATATAATAACATACAGAAATAGCAAATAGGTTAGAACAAAAATTTTAAATTTGGTTGCGCAAAAATATGCATTATTTATGGTTTACACGCAGTAGAAGTGACTCTTCTGTATAATAAATACAATGTACCAGTCAAAAATTAACAAGTTTTAGTGGTTTCTGAGGTGCTGATTATGAATGTTCAATTATTATGAACGTCCAAAATCAATGTCCATAAAAACTCCGAAAATTACGTACAAGCTGACATTGTAAATATTCCACGTACGCCATGTTGGATTTGAAAACTTTAAATCTTTAAAATTTTGCATTCATATTGAAATAAATTAAAATAGTAGGATTAGATAATAAAGAATATTATCCATTTGCACATATTTAATATTAAATATATAATAAAGTAACATACATGTTACTCTTACGTATTTATTTATTTTTTAATACTGTAAATAATTTAATACTACAAGTATTGTAAAAGTAAGTCCTAATTATTACGAAGTCCATACTCTGAAAAAACAATTTAAGGGATACTTATATTACTCCTAGGAATACGTATATAAATATACATGTCAATGCCAAGCAAAAAGCAAATCAACGTTTTGTCAGCTAGTGTTACTATATCTTTTTGTTACTAATCTATTACAGTTGAAAACAATGACATCTTTAGGAAGTCACAGAAACTATAACAAAATCCGTAACGCAAGAAGGCCCCTGTAGTGAAAGAAGTATATTAAAATAATTAGATGGCGGTATTCACAGGAGTAATTAATGTATCGCTTATAGCGTTCTTAGAGAGTATGGAACTCGTAGTAGTTAGTCTTATAAATTACAGATGGCGTTGTTACACAATTATTTCCCTGGATCAAAATATTTTATGAAAATAACATAGAATATAACTCATTTATTATTCATTTTTCATTATTATTATATTGTCGTTTGTATTATTGTTTAGGATGTTGTTATACAAAATCGGCGCCGAATAATATTAGTAAATTTGTATTATTTGACTCTTGCACATGTATCATGTATTATAAATATGTTCGGTTTTAAATGAACTTCGCGATGATTTTATACCTTCTAAGACATTCACTCCGAAGCATAAATATCCGCTATGATTTCTCTCCTAATATTTAATTATCTCTCATAATAGTATTAAAAGAAATACATAAATTCCATTCGAAGTTTAAAAATTATGGCAATCATTCCGACCTTCAATCGTTCATAGTTCTAAGGGAACGTGCTAAAATATTAGAAAAAGAAGAAATTATGTTTCAAAAATACATGTAAAACATTAAAAAATAATCCAAAAACATTTTGCAAGTGTGTAAAATTTAAAAATTAAAAATTAATACCTAGCGGTATTAGGTGAAGACATGTACAATATGTTTAGTGTTTACTTTCACTTAAATTTTACGCACAGTACGAGTATTCATTACTCACAGGAAATAAATGGAAATTTTGTTTCCATAAGTGATATATGCGATATTGAGATACACAAATTCGGAAATCTGCAACTTATTAGATGTCTTGATTTGAAGTCAGTCAAGTTAAGTCAGCGGGTCCAATATTCCAGCAGTAGTTAGAAATCTACTTTTATCACACCAGTCCCCAAAAAGGGACCAAAAATGATGATTTGATTGAAACATGTGACATATATATATATATATATATATATATATATATATATATATATATATATATATATATATATATATATATATATATATATATATATATATATATATATATATATATATATATATATATATACATATACCTAGTCAGGTCATAATGAACTTAACAAAACATAGGCTAGTCAGGTCATAATGAACTTAACATATCGGCGGCTGCCTTAATCAAGGATGTCTTGAGTGACTCCAAATTAGGATGAGGCTTTGAGCACGCCTTTTCCTCCAAGTGTTGCAATATCTTGTAATCTAACAGATTCAAATCTGGACTGGAGGGCCCTCCTCCAGTCCAGAGTCTTCGTGCCCGATGAAGTCGATTTCACGCGTCGCCAGCCAGTCTTGAGTGCTCTTCGCTCTATGAGCTGGCGCCGAATCTTGTTCGAATACCCAGTGCCTGTTATTATAGGATAGATCATTTAATACTCTTATGCGAAGTTCAACCAGTTGATATTAAAGGCGACTTGTACAAATGATTCTTCTCTTACGTACAGAATAGATGTCAGACTGTGGTGCTCAATGGTTATATCTTCGTATCTGCCATGCCGCCGGGGCCCTGTTAGGGCCTTTGCTTTTTAATATCGTTATCTTTGCTTTCTAAATTTTGGCAATCAATAGTCGAGTTGCTCAAATGCTTCCTACGTCTGAATAAGATCGGAATAATTTTATAACAAATTACTTTTCAAATAGCACGCACATAAATAATATTATCAATAAAGATTCTAAATCACTTGGTCTCACAATGCGTATGTCAGTTGATTTGGCATCTGTAAAAAGTTTTAAAATACTCCACTGTGCATATGTTCGCAGTCATTTGGAGTACGCCTCTCAAATTTGGAACCCTTATTATGCGACCTATATAACTCACATAGAGCAGAATAATTTTTAAAATATTTTCAGTTTAGATCCAAAAGATATATCTGCCTCCCCGGAGCGTTGTTAGTGTTTCACATACTTCCACTTCAGAATCTCTTCTGAAGGCATATAGCAAATATTGCGTACTGTTATAATTCTATTACAGCACGGTCAATATGAAGTAAACTGCTGACCTAGCCTCAGTTGTTTACTTCATTTGTAAGTAATGACGTAAATTAAATGTTTCGTCAGCATTTCCGTTGCCACAGAAATCAGATCGGGTTAAAATTTCGTCGTGGACACATTTCTAAAACGTGACGAATTTGTAACTTTTTTTATAATTAAACCTTTTTCCAGTTCAGTAAAAAGTGTTCTTTTTTAAAAAGTCTCCATCATCCCACTCCGTAACAGTACCTACTCAACATTGCAAGTGGCTCGAACGACTGCCCTGAATTATTGGGACGCATTGAGTTGAAAGTTCCGTCCTCTTCAGTTCACAAACCTGCCGTGCACCACGGGCCCTTGCTCCAATCATTATCATAGCAAGCAGATGTTTCAACAAAGTGGCTAAACAGCATGGTATTTATTTCTATTATAATACCGACGACTGATGTGTCGTCGGTACAGCAATTAGTGCATGATATGTATATAATATGTTTAATTTATATAATATGTTTAAAACTGTTACTCAATGAAATTATGTAATTTAAATAAGTAAAAAGTTTTAATTGGCCCTCTATGCTTATTAAAATTAATTACAATAATAAATAAATTATCTACCTGTAAGTTTTGCAAAAATTGTAAAATAAAATAAAAAAAAATGGGAGCCGTCACGGGACGCCTGGCAGATGTGAAACATCGCCATTATTTTGTAAAAGTAATATGCAGAAAAGAACATATTGTGATAGGAACTAAATATGTCATAATGATAAAATAAAATATTAAGATGCAAACTTATAGAAAAGATTAAAGCAAACTTATAGATTTTGAAGTTAGAAAATTTAATACTTAATTGAGTCTAGTTTTTACATAAAAAACAAATGGATGGACCATTTGTTTTTTAGTGTGTGCGCCTATAGATGTTTTGTATTTTATGTTACTTTGAAGCGACATCTAGCTAAACGATTTGAAACTCTTAAAATTCATGACAAAGTAATGTTGATGTAACATATTATTATTGATATAATCCTCTAGATGTCGCTTATGAACAATTTGCTTTTTCAATACGCAGATTTCTGTTTAATTTATAGTGTTTTTTTTTATTTTGCAGAAAAACAGTACCTTTCATCGTAATGATATTTTATTATATACCTTTTGTTTTTTATGTAAAAACTAGACTCAATTAAGTATTAAATTTTTTAACTTCAAAATTCATGGTTTTATAATCCCTTTACTATAAGTTTGCTATAATATTGTTCTATGTATAATCGTTCAGAGTTCGGAGCATTTTTTAAAACATCTGTCAATCTTAATAATATTTTATGATATTCTAACAAGAGTACAAGAGCGCTCCTGAGTATTTAGATTTTTCAAAAATTGCTAAATCTTAATATGATTAATCCAATGAACAATGGTACACTAATCTAAAACTAGCGAAACGATTTGAAGCTCTTAAAATTCATGACAAAGTAATGTTGTTATAACATATTATTATTGATATAATCCTCTAGATGTCGCTTATAAACAATTTGCTTTTTCAATACGCAGATTTCTGTTTAATTTATGGTGTTTTTTTTTTGCAGAAAAACAGTACCTTTCGTCGTAATGATATTTTATTATATACCTTTTGTTTTTTACGTAAAAACTAGACTCAATTAAGTATTAAATTTTTTAACTTCAAAATCCATGGTTTTATAATCCCTTTTCTATAAGTTTGCTATAATATTGTTCTATGTATAATCGTCGAGCGCTCCTGAGTATTTAGATTTTTTTCAAAAATTGCTAAATCTTAATATGATTAATCCAATGAACAATGGTACACTAATCTAAAAAAAAATTTTAATGGTAGTTTATGTTTATTCGTTTTAAAAATTATTGAACATTTTTGACTATAAGGATATGACCTTTCATGTAAAAATGAAATCTTAATATAATTTACATAGTCACTAATATGAATAATATGAATATAATTAATTAAATATAAAAAAGGGATTTCAGTGTTATAATTATAAGCCTTAATTCTCAGATAATAGGTTGTAAATTAGTATACCTTTGTATAGTTTCGCGGCATGCGTCGCAACGCCAGAAATCGGTTTTACGTGCGGCTATAGATGTTTCACATCAAAATATCTTCACGCTATTCCCAATACAGGGGTCACGCACACACAGGTCTACGCAATTAAGTCCTTTTGACCCACCTTCCACCGAAGGTCTTTTTGGGCCGAAATTTGGGTTTAATTTGTGTAATTAAGTGTTCTGAATCTGATAGCGATTGTATTTCCGTAATTCGTTACATTATAGTCAAGTGATTAACAACAAATTTGAAATGAAGTCCTTATCTGACCGTGGAACTTCATAACAACAACACCTCTGAGAGCCTTCTCGTATAAATATATCAGGAATGAGCAAAGCTCTTAAAAGTTACGACAGCCGAGTGGTCGGGTGGTCGGAATTTCGAGTCAAGAGAGTCGAGTTCGATCCCCAGGTGGCAGGCTCGTACTTTTTGTTTTTCAAAAACTTATGTACGAATAATATCGTTGGCATGGACATAAAGATGGCCACGGGCTCACTACCTACAACGTTGTCTTGAAAATATCTTCGGTGGAAGGTGGGTCGAAGGGACTTAATTGTCTAGAGTAGGCCTCTGTCTACCCCTGTATTGGAAATTGCGTGAAGATTTAAGAATTAAAAAACAATTTGACGACAGGCCCACCACTCAAGTTTATAAAAATTTGCAGCGGTAAAATTTTGGTCGAAAGAACTTTTTGGTGAAGATATAGTCTATATATAAGATATAGAAATTGCAACGATATAATAACATACAGAAATAAGAAAAAGAGTTGAAATAGTAAATGGCGCCGAAACCAAAAAAGGCATAAATAAAAAAAAGAGAATACAGATTTAAAATTTCAACTAATGCGTGTACTACACGGTGGCTCAGAGGTAAGATCGTTACCTCAGTTCCACAGAGGTCGCGGGTTAGAAACCCGTCCATGTCAGTTTGAATTTCATAAACAATTTTTCTCTTTTGTTTAATAACGTAAAAGTTTAGAATAACAAATATGCTTCAAAAATCAATAAAATTGAGTGACTTATTTGCTTAAAAATCAATAAAGGTTTGCGTAATAACAAGTCTTTTTAAAAATTATTTGCGTTTTATGCACTAAACCTTTGCAAACTCACAAGTAAAATGTCCAGAAAGTAATTAGCCATAACGCTCGACTAAAAACATTGTAGAATAGCGCCATCTATTAGGTAGTTGTAGTACTACATCAATCGTTTTTATTTTCTTATCCTTAATAAAGTTTTTGAAGAATGCCATTGAATGCAGTTTACACCATAGATAAATTATATAATATATTATATTACATGAACATATTTAAATTTAATTATATCAAAAGTAGATTATAAGCAGGTATTAAAAGTAGTAAATGTTCAAATATAGCCAGTATTATAATATATATATATATATGTATATATATATATATATATATATATATATATATATATATATATATATATATATATATATATATATATATATATATATATATATATATATACATATATATATATATATATATATATATATATATATATATATATATATATATATATATATATATATATATATATATATATATATATATATATATATATATATATATATATATATATATATATATATATATATATATATATATATATATATATATGTATATATATATATATATATATATATATATATATACATATATATATATATATATATACATATATATATATATATATATATACATATATATATATATATATATATATATATATATATATATGTATATATATATATATATACATATATATATATATACATATATACATATATATATATATATATATATACATATATACATATATACATATATATATATATACATATATATATATATACATATATACATATATACATATATACATATATACATATATATATATATATATTTATATCTTCACGCCATTCCCAATACAGGGGTAGACAAAGGTCTAGTCTAGACAATTAAGTCCCTTTGACCCACCTTCCACCGAAGATATTTTCGGGACAACGGGTGGTGTGCCCGTCGCCGCCTTTATGTCCATCATAATAGCTATTGTCACAGATGACAGGTTCACCATCACGAACAATAACAGACCGAAATTAACGGTAAGTACCTTAGTAGTACCTTAAAGTTAATTTTGTTTCTTTTTATAATTTAAAACATTTTTAAGTACTTTTCTTCAATATTTTATATAAGTTTAGTGAAACGGACATCACATTTTGTAATAAATTATCATATTGCTCCCAAGAAATATTTTTCGGGTAATATTTCTTAAAACCATAACAAATTTCTATATTGCTCGTATGCATACGTATAGGGAGTACGTCGTCCCCTACGTATCTCGCTTTCCTCTATTTATTGCTCTGTACCCTCGTAGCTAAGTTATCGAATATATAATCTCTCTTACTCGGGAAAACTTCCACAGCTGATTACTTCTTGGCTTTAGTAAGATTCGTTTAATTTCAGCGGACCTTACGTAACATATTTTTTAATTTATTTTATAGAATTTTAGTTGAGTTAAAACTCAATACTTATTTTAATTAATTCTTCGATGAAAGAGGGTAATTGATACTGGAACATCTACAGTTTTCAATTGATTTTAAACTTCCTGAAACTCCTAGCATTTAGCGGGGCCAGTTATTTTATGGTATTTAAAAAAATATCTTCACGCCATTCCCAATACAGAGGTCGAGTATAGGCAATTAAGTCTCTTCGACCCACCTTCTCCGTGGTAGTCAGCCCGTCGCCGTCTTCATGTCCAAGCCAACGATATAATTCGTACATAAGTTTTTGAAAAACTCATTGGTACGAGCCTGTCACATGGGGATCGAACTTGGGTCTCTCGACTCAAAATTCCGACCACCCAACAACTCGGCTATCGTGACTTATACTAGATATAGAAATTATTGTAACTCCGAGATTAAAAAAGTTAAAATGGCTTATTATAAAGAAAAAATTAATAAAGCAGGTAAAGATAGTAAAAAGCTTTGGGAAACTATTAAAGAGATTACAAATACCACGAAAATGAAAACGGATTCTATTGAACTGGTGAACAGTGTCAAGAGACCGCGAGAGGCTTTTAATTCAATTAATAATTATTTTGTTAATATAGGTAAACAGCTTGCTGAAGTCACGATAGCCGAGTTGTTGGGTGGTCGGAATTTCGAGTCGAGAGACCCGAGTTCGATCCCCAGGTGGCAGTACCAATGAGTTTTTCAAAAACTTATGTACGAATTTCATCGTTGGCTTGGACATAAAGGCGGCGACGGGCTCACCACCTGTCACGTTGTCCCGAAAATATCTTCGGTGGAAGGTGGGTCAAAGGGACTTAATTGTCTAGACTTGACCTCTGTCTACCCCTGTATTGGGAATTGCGTGAAGATATTTATTTATTTATTTTATTATAGCTTGCTGATAAAATTGCAGTTAAGGAAAGGGATACAAGTACTTTAGCAATCACACCAATACCGAACTGTACGTCGTCTTTTGTAATGCTTAGCACTGATGAAGAAGAAGTTTCCAGACTTATTATGAACTTAAAAAACAAGTGCGCTAATGGATGGGACAACAGCTCTAACTCTTTTATAAAAAAATTTAAAGCATATATTGTTGGGCCCTTAACATACATATGTAATCTTTGTTTTAATGAAGTTATATTTCCTCAAGGCTTTAAGCGGTCTATTATTCATCCAATTTATAAGTCTGGAGATAGAGTTGATATCGGCAACTATCGGCCGATCACAATTCTTCCATCTTTTTCTAAAATAATTGAAAGAATTATAAATAAACAACTCACGAACTACTTAGAAAGTAAAAAATTTCTATCTCCTAACCAGTTTGGTTTTCGGCAGGGCAGATCCACTGATCAAGCAGTTCATGAATTAACAGATTACGTAGTTAAAAATTTGGACAAAAATTATAAAGTCATTGGAATTTTTTTGGATCTCGCCAAGGCGTTTGATACTGTCTCTACCAGTATTCTCATAGAAAAGCTGGAATTGTGTGGTATTAGAGGAAAGCAACTTTCTTTACTTAAAGATTATCTCTCTGATAGAACACAAAGTTCTAAAATCGGAGACTACATCAGTCGAGAGCAATTAATTTCCTTCGGTGTACCCCAAGGCAGCAGTCTAGGTCCAACACTATTTCTCGTCTATATAAACGATCTCACTTCTATTCAGCTTCCTTACGGACATATAATATCATATGCTGATGACACTTGCCTTCTTTTTTCTGCCAATTCCTGGGAAGCTGTTCTGAATGCTGCTCAGATGGGATTTGATTTAATAAATAAATGGCTATAAACAAATTTTCTTACCTTAAATTCTGAAAAAACTAAATACATTGCTTTCACAATAAGAGAAGAAAACATTGAACAAAAAATCAATAAACCACTCGTGCACTTTTTTGCATTAATGTTGTTACCCTCAGCTAGCAGTGGGCGGAGTCGTAGTTAACGTATTTTTTCACTAGTAATATTGTGGCGCAGCAACAATACGTTTCTACCTGTCTTCTTTGCTCTTGCGGTTATAAATATTGCTTTATTCAATTTCTTACGTATAAAAGCAATATTGTTTCACACACACAACCTCTTCAACCTCCTCTTCAACTTTATGCACTCCTATTTTTGTTGAGTAAATAATATTTCACAAACTTTACTAAAATATAAAATTTAAAATGATACAGAAAACACGTCAATACTATACGACATCCGAGGGGAGAGAGGGAATTAAAATTAATGAAATTAAATATAACTTTATTGTACACCAAACATAAAAATCACAGAAAGAAAACAAAGATAGACAACAGTACAATGTGCGGCCTTATCACTAAAAGTGATTTCTTCCAGGCAACCTTTGGATGGACAGGAATTATAGTACAATAAGAAGAACGCGGTGTACATATAAATAGATAGAAACAAAACAAGTGATATTATATATACAAAAACTACATATACTTACATACATATATTAACGTGAAATTAAAAATGGAGATATATATAATTATGAGTATGGATATTTACACATGATTATAAGATAATTTATTTTATTTGTGGGATGACGTGTTAGAGTTGACAGATAGTGTTCAGCACCTAGGGATTTGAAAACAGAAAGGGATTTAGCTTGTCGGATAGAGGTAGGAAGAGCATTCCACTGTTTGGTTGCCTGCAATGTGAATGATTAACCGTAAAAAACTGTGGAATGAATAGGAATCTCTATTTGCAAGGCTTCAGATGAGCGTAAGGATCGGAGATTGGAAAGATGGAGCATACATAAATGGCTCTTTAAGGTACATTGGAGTGGAGGGAATAAAAAGGATAGAATAGAGAAATGAAAGGATGTGTGCGTTCCAACGAAGGCGAATAGGAAACCACTTGAACCTATTGCGGTATTGAGAGACATGGTCATATTTGCGAAGTCCAAATATGAAACGGATAGAGAAATTCTGGAGCCGCTCAAGCTGTGTGTGTGCTGTGTTATATTGGTTTTCAGTTAAATCGGGATAGCAGGCGTCAGCATAGTCGAAAATAGGCAACAGAGATTGTGCGAGCGTAATTTTAGTGGTAGTTGGAAGGAAGTTTCGCAGCCGTTTCAAAGACGCAGATGCAGCAAAGGTCTTTCGGCTTACTGCTACTAATTGAGGTCCCCACGATAAAAGCCTGTCCATGATTACACCCAAGTTCTTTACAGTTTCACTAAACTCTGTAACAGTTGATCAAACACAATAAATGGAAGGTATGGCCAGTCAATCTTTTTTGTTATCCTCGAGCTGCCTATAATTATTGCCTGAGTTTTACGAGCGTTTACTTTAAGACCATGGGACTTACTCCACTCAAGAATACATTGCAAATTAGTGTTAATGGAGTTAATAGCTTCTGGTTAATGTTCAAGAGGAGCTCGTGTATAAGTCTGTAAATCATCTGCGTAAAGAAGATAATTGATTGGATATGGAGTTAATAAATATTGCAAAAAGAATAGGAGACAAAACGCCGCTCTGGGGTACGCCAGCAGTTAGTTGACACCAAGACGAAAATAGGTCGTCAATGCAAATACGCTGCTGGCGACCGAACAGGTAACTACGAAACCAGCCAATTGCTGTTGGAGATATGTTAAGAGAGCATAAAAGGGCTAATAGTATATCAAAATTAACATTGTTAAAGGCATTACTGAAGTCCAGCAATGTCAGTACAGTGACCTCTTTATTATCCATGCCAAGTCTGATATCATCAGTAATTTTGATAAGAGCAGTGGAAGTGCTGTGACCTGGGCGGAAACCGGACTAGTAAAGATTTAAAAGGTTATTGGTGTTCAGAAAGATGCAGACTTACTGCTGAAAAAGGCGCTCTAGGACTTTTGAGAGAAAAGGGAGAATTGAGATAGGACGATAGTCGGAAAACGTTAATGGATTAGTTTTTTTGGGTAAAGGAATTACCAGTGCTTCCTTCCACGCTTTTGGGAATGTTCCCACAGCGATCGAGAAGTTAAGCAAGTGGGTTAGGATATGGATAATGTCATCAAAGATGGGGACTATCATTTTTTACTGATGTTATCACACCCGACTGCATTTGATTTAATAGATGAAATACTCTTTTTATCATCAGAATCAGTAAATTGGCGAAACGAGAAAGGCGGAAAGTCAGGAGTTGGTAAAGAAGAAATTGAATCTAAAGTTTGACTTTTTATTGGTCCATCAAAATTGGAAGAAAAAGAAAAATGAATGTTTAATTGTTAATGAATGAAATATAATAATTGATATGTTACTTGAGCTTTACATGTTTTAGAGGACGCAATTTTCTTTTTGGTATATGTGTCAAAGTGAATAGAAGCTTAACGCCAAGTTAGTGGGGTTGCCGCTCTTGTCCTCCGGCCGCCATCTTGCAAAATCCCAATCTGATGACTCTGTGATTATTGTGGCAGAGGACATTGATATTCTTGAATTGATCACGGCATCAGGTAGAGGACAGCCGAACATTTACTTTTCAAAACCTTCAAAAGGGCGCACATCTGGGGATACCAAGTAAAAAAAACGCGCCTGCAGACTCTACCTCATAGGTGGCGGGGAAAAGAGTTAAACATTTCGTTTTGACAGGATTCTCATGAGCATTGACGAATCCGGTTAACTTTGGAGCGCTGTAACAGCGTCTTAAATCAATGAAAATAATAAAAAAATTTAGTGAAAAATTTTCCTCAAAAGACCATCTACAAGATTGGTCTGAGGTAATTTTTTTGTAAAATGTATAAAAAAGAGATATAGAGAAAAAGAAAATTTTTATAAAAAAATTCTAATTTTTTGCTCATAACTTCTTTAATTTTAAATTTAGGGCAAAAATATAAATGAATATATTTGTAGACAAAACAATTTGCTACAAATTATAACATCACAAAATTTTTGTAGCACGCATAGTTTCCGAAATATCGCGAAAAAAGTGTTTGCACCCCTTTTTCCAAGATGGCGACCGGGGGACAAGGGCGGCAACCCCACAAACTTGGGGTTAAGCTTCTATTGACCGGTCGAGCCGGCCCATTCATGCAACAACAAAAGCTGATACACTGTTAAAAACCCTTTATCCGATGAAGGGTTACTTTGTTGAATCTGCTTATCTCTTAATCTGTGGTAGCATTCGTAGATAAGGTCATAGCATAACTGTTTGGTCTTCGACCCATCAGGGAACCATCAGTGAAGTGCTGGACGAATAGGTGCAGTGGTGGCTGATCCAGCATGGCTTCTAAGGTATCTGTGGGGGTGGTTCTCATGCAGCCAGTTGTCGCCATGCAGACAAGTCTCTGACATCGTTGAAGTTTATTAACCGTTCAGCTGAATTTAATTATAGTCCTCCATACCAGTGCACCATAAGTGATTAATGGGCGAAAAATCATCTCATAAATCCTGGATATATCACCTGCGGTACTGGGTGTACCTCTGTACTAAATAGCCTGGGTAAATGGTGTCTGTCCAGCGTTCTTTTATTCGTACATTATTTTTGGGCGCGATTTTGACCCACTTTAAATGGCCAGATTTCATTCAAACTTTGTAGATTTATCGAGGACCGATGGCAATACACAAATTTGATAAAAAAACTAAAAAGTAAGAAATAAATAACAGTTTAAAAAACTAAAAAAACACGCTTTTTATAGAAAACCGAACTTAAAAATATAAAATAAATTTAAATTAAGAATAGTGTTAAAAATTTTAATAAATATAAATTAATAATAGTGTGAATAAAAAATTATTTTATTTTAAAAAAAGCGTGGGGTGCATGTAGTCCATTGAAATGTTACAATTTAAGGACCTAATATTGCATTTTTTAGAGGACGTAATTTTATTTTTGGGACATGTGTTGCTTCCCTTAGAGTGCCCCCCTCCCCCAATTTTGGGGGAGGGGGGCACTCTAAGGGAGGCAACGCATCTGCTAAGCCTCTGGTATTGCGGGTGTTCATGGGCGGTGGTAATCACTTACCATCACGTGAGCCACCTGCCCGTTTGCCTCCCTTTTCTATAAAAAAAATAAAGGGTCAAAACTTCGATGCACGATGCGGCGGATGACCTTCCTAGAGGTGGATCTAGTACAGATTGTGTAGGTGGGACCGGAACCGGTCATCCCCCTACTCTTTGGCTTCGTTCGATCCCAGATACGTAACCGCACTAGGCAACAACAATTAATAGGCGATTAATTAAAATGCTCCTGCGACGAAATAAATAAATAAATAATAAATAAATATCAACGCAATTCCCAATACAGGGGTAGACAGAGGTCTAGTCTAGACAATTAAGTCCCTTCGACCCACCTTCCACTGAAGATATTTTTCGGGACAACGTGACAGGTGGTGAGCCCGTCGCCGCCTTTATGTCCAAGCCAACGATGAAATTCGTACGTTAGTTTTTGAAAAACTCATTGGTACTGCCACCTGGGGATCGAACTCGGGTCTCTCGACTCGAAATTCCGACCACCCAACAACTCGGCCATCGTGACTTATTTGTTCACGTTTTGCGTCGAAATAAGCACCAAATTCGGAACGTAACTTGTGCTCATGGTCTATTCAACAAGTATCTGTTCAATTAGGTGCTACTGATTGCCCTATGTGCTGGGCGTTCATGGAGGACGACGAGACGGCAGCGCACGTCCTGCTGATGTGTCCAACGGTCGCGGAATACAGGGCTAATCGTCACGATGGGGCGAGATGATTGATTTATAATTATTGTGGGATATAATTAATAAAATTAGTTTATACACAATATATTATTACCAAATACTGCGTATTTTAATAAATATTTGCCTGCAAACAAGGTGAGTAGTGAGAAAGAGCATAGATTAGAAATAGTAGCGCTAAATATATGAAATGTTTTTTTTCTATTTATATGATTTTTCAGAGATTACATATATCTGGATAAACTTTAAACGTACAAAATATTGTTCAATTACTTGGACCAATTTATAAGATACAATTTCAGCTTGTCAGAGTCCACTGCTGATCATAGGTCTGTGCTGACGCGTGAATTATACACTAAGCTCTGATTTCTCGCTTGGCGTCCATGAGCAGCGGATTAGCGATCGCAGTACCAGACACTTCGCACAACTTCAACAATTTTCAAGATTTTTAAAATACCAACCACCAAATACAAATTTTTTTTAACTCCTGTTTTCGTGTGGATCTAATTCCGTGGTCTTTACAAGAGTCTACTTCGAGAGCAAACTTCATTTATCGTGCGGATCCGTGACGGATCGGCTTTTGCCATGAGAGGATGTTTTGTTTGTTGATGGCTAAAGCGATCGTCCCTAATGGCCATAACATAGCGTACCCCTTTCGGGGGTCGCCAGTTAACGCCTAGCGAAACCGTCAGTAGTGATTCGTTACAGTAGTACAGGAACGGAATAAGAATTTAATTTTATAAAATATTTGTAATAATAAAAATATTTGTAAAATAAACACTGACTACACTGAATGTGCAAGCACAGTGTCAGTGTCAATTATTTAGTAACAGCTACATTATAGAAAACATTTCCATTGATGACAATTCAAGTCACACTTTTTTTTTGTAAAAATAACTTCTTCTATGTCCTTTTCCGATAAATAACGAAAAATTACTTCTTCTATGTTTTTTTCTTTGTTAAATTATAATAATTAGAGCAGGTCAGTAGATTAATCGTAAGTGGTGCTTCGGACCACAAAGGACCTCAGTTATACTATATGTGCCCCGTGTTATCCTACTCAAAACTGGGTACTCTTTTGAGTTGGAGAACATTCTCATTGGTGGTCCTCATTAAGTGCTTTAAAATGGCCAGCATCGATTTTTCATTCAGCATTGTTTTTTTTTCGGATTTCTTTTTCCAAAATAATCCCACCAGTGAAGTTTAAACAAAACAAAAATCAAATAAGCCACTGTCGAGTTTTAGCGAGTCGATTTTTATAAATAAAGATAATAGATTAAAATTGAGTCAGTCTTTTTTTTTGCTTGTATATGTACATACATTGGAGAGAACAATATAAAGTTCCCATTTGAACTTCTTAAAAATATGTACACACCCTGAAAGAGTATATAGAAATTTAAGTTTTGTTGATATATATTTTGTATAAAGTATATTATAAATTAACTAATGAATGCTTTTATTTATTTCGTTTTGTATTATTGTTAATTAATATTTTTTTTATTCAAATTTGATTATTCCATATCGTAGCAATGATTGAGCATACGTATAATATGCTGATAGTGCACACTCTATGTGTGTATTAATTTTTAATATTGTTAAAGGGTAAAGAAACCTTGAAAGCTTTGATTGAATATTGGAGATATGACATTTTCAATTACTGGGAGAGTCAATATTAAAACCAAGAAGAGCAATGTTTGCTATGTCTTCTATATTGTTATTTTTTTAAAGATATTTAAGTTTAATGGTTCTTTTTGGTGAGATCTGAAATAACTAAATGAATTAGTTTTAGCAATTTTTTTTTATTTTATTGAAAACTTCTGTTATGTGTGGGATATTGTTATAATATTTGGGATTTATATAATAATAACCCTATGTCATCAGTAAACATAATACAGTCAGTATTTACAATGTTGGGAAGGTCCTTTATATAAATAAGAAATAAATAAAAATAATTGGGGTGTGTACCCAATACGTTTCCTTGTGGAATGGATGAGTTAATTATTCGTATTTCAGAATTTATTAAAATATTTTCTCCTGTTCTTATGTCTATAGTTTCTACTTGAACATATTATATTCTATTTGTTAAATATGTTTTTAACCAAAACATATAGTTTTACATAGTTATTCTAACACATTTTATTTCTTTTTAAAATCCAAGCCTTTTAAATTACTGTCATTAAAAATTGTCATAATTCATAAAATATCTTTACGCCGGTCCCAACACAGGGGTCTAGACATATACAGTAGACAGAGGTCTAGACATTTAAGTTCATTCGACCCACCTTCCACCAAAGACATTGGAGACATAGAGGTGACAGGTGATGAGTCCGTCGCCGTCTCATTGTCTTATTGTAAGCCAACGATATAAATCGTACATATTTTTGAAAAAATCCATTAGTGCGTTGGGGATTGAACGCCAGTCTCTTGACTCGAATCCCGATCATCCAACCATTCGGCTATCATGACTTTTTTCGATCGATTCTGATCGGCACGTGAGACGCTACTATCGGTTACCTGTCTACTTATTTTGGGCTAGTATTTTTTTAGAGATAGTTATCATGCCATCTGTCAGTAGCCACTGATGTCGCCGAGCCTTTTCTCTTAGTCACCTCTTAAAGGGGACATATTCGTTAGCCGATACCATCACAGGAACCGATACCACCACGGCCAACCTGTGCAAAAGGTTTTATGTTATTGTTCAAAGAAATGTAGCTTCTAAATACGGTCCTGCCGTGTCTGGCTTTCCGACTGCAGCCCTTTGTAATCTTATTACATTAGTTAAAGGGGGTAAAAGCCGATGTATAGCTTACACCGATACCACTTATACAGGAATGCCTCATCTGATCTAGAGGGAGATATTTTGACTCAAAGGCGTTCATTACCCGACAAACAATTATAAGTTCTATTACAATGAATTTAAATATGATAGGGTTCAGTCCTGTTTAGAAGTTAGACATCGTTTAGAGTGCGAGATACGAAAAGTGTGTAAAAAGTAAAATCATTTTAACAATTTAAAATGTATTACATTAGTTAACAATGAGAGACAGAAATATGTAAAGATATTTGTTGAAACATACTAATTACTTATTCAACCGGTCATAGAATTTTCACCATTATATGCAACAGATTATAGTAAAAATAAGTTTTTTTCAAAGTTATAGGTAACCCTCCAGATGTCATCGAATTAAAACCGGCAAGTGTATTATCATTTATATAGGGAATAATTGCAAGAATAATGAGTAAAGGACAGCAGGAGCAGTGAGACAGAAAAGCAGTAGCAAAAAACGCCGCTTGCCTCTACCAGTATATCATGGCAACGAAGGAAATTATGACTATGATACTACAGATCTATGGCATTAATTTTATTTTTATGTAACAAACAAAAAGTTTTAGCGTAAATGAAAGAAACTGACACAGGGGAGATTCGAACCCGTAATCTCCGCCGTACTGTGGCGACACTCTTATCACCGAGCAACACAATGTTTATCAATCACATACCTACGGCTAGTAAGTTTTTTTTTAATCCTTTTAACTTTGAAAATATGGCAAGACAGTTCAATGGATCGGTAATTTTATAATATTTTAATAACGATTTATCACTTCTGTCTTAAATTTTCCACAATTTATGCAAATATGTGAGTAAATCAACATACTCAACTTATTTAAAAAAAAAAATTCTGAATGTGTATAATATTTTGTAAATAGGAAGAGCTTTACTAATAATTAGACGGTTGATATTTGGAACAATAACCCTCAGGCCCGTCACGCTTCGAACGTTTGGGCTCAAACAAAAACCTCTCATAACCTCCCTCTATTATTTACAATAGAAAAATAATCAAAGTGAAAGATTGCTTTTCCGTCCTCCAAATAGTTTTTGCAGTGTCTATTTTTTCGTCGATGGATAACTGTAATATTTTATCAAGGCGGACAGTGTAAATGAGTGACAGTAAGGATTGATGTGGCCCCGGTTTGTTATTTGAAAAAGCGAAAGCCCATTTCCACCGTTCCATTGAAGGTATATATCATGAGGAACGTCAACAAAGTAGAAAATTAAAGTCAATAGCAGTCCGACAGCAATAAGCCGGCAGTGTTATGAAAAACCTTCATCTGGGGTAGGGTAGAAAGAATTGGCTAATTTGTCACCTGCTAAATTCTCACTAAGTAACATTTCATTGTTTCACACCTTTCGCTCTTAGCGTTTATTAACATGCGCGCGAGAAAAATGAAAATTTTTTTTTTACTACTAACATTTTCTTTTACAATAAGTATTTTCAACATTTAAAAAAATATGTAATAGATATAGAAAAATAGTGCCGTAAGGTATCGGCTTAAGAGAAACTACCGCCTTTTCCCGTGGACAATTAAGAGAGAGAGCGACAAGTCTAGAAATTCTTAGTGGCCGCCAGATGGCGAGATAGACATTTTGATTTATACCAGACTAAAATTAAGTAAACTTGCGCATAAGGCGAGACTTAAAACTTAAAAACCGAGCTTATAACCGTTTTACCAACATTGGGGTGGTTAAAAATTTACACTATTTAGTCCTTTTCCCGTTCCCATCGTATATTTCATTCTTTGTGAATTATTTGCCGTGTAGCAAGAATATATCACCCCCTTTCTTCCCGTGGATATTGTAAGAAGCGCCTATGAAAAGCCTTTTAAATTTCATTGGCTACCGTCAGATGGCGGCATAACCATCGCGTGAAATAATAGACCAAAATTTAGCAGACCGGTGATGGGCGGCAGCGTCTAAGGTGCGTGGGATGTGATCCTACGGTCGCCAATCCGCTTGCCAGGCGTGACGATTATGGTAAATCCTCTCTTATGGAAGGGACCTATGCAGTGGACTTTCACAAGTTGTCATGTATGTACGTTATGTTATGTATGTATCAAAAACAGCAGACTGGTGACGGGCAGCAGCATTTAAGGTTCGTGTCTGATACTTCGATTGTTGATCCACTTATAAAGCGTAGCGATTACGGCAAATTCTCCCTTCCGGGCCTTGAAGTGGACTTTTACAGGTGTATACGTATGAATGCACATGACTTCGTTGTATTGTACATTTTTCTCGACATAATTACTTTGACTCGTTGATAAGTCGCAGTTAACACGAACAAGCTTCGGTTACACCTACTAATTTTGTGCGTGGTGAGATATTTTCGACAGACGGGTAATTAAGTCTACGCGGCGAAATATTTTTGTGTGTCAACTAGTTTGTGAATTTTGTAAACTTAAAGTTATTTTCTGTTCAGGTTATTTTCTTTTACAAATACTTGCCTTTTGATGTTTGTAAAAGATATTGTATATTGCGTAAGGTAATAATATTTTTGGTACAAATTTTGCTATCCAAAAGTAATGTTAGATTTTTTCAACTCAAAACAAATTTTACACGTTAGTAGTGAACAGTCACGATAGAGGCATGTTTGGGAGATCGGAATTCGAGTCAAGAGATCCGTGTAAGACGCAAGTAGTAGATTCGTACCAATTTATTATATTATATTATTATATTTACCAATTATATACAAAAAATCAAAATTAATGTAAGATATATATCGTTGGCTTGGACACAAAGATGGCAGCAAAGAGGTTCACCACCTGTCACGTTGATTCAAAAAATGTCGTCGGTGAAAGGTGGGTCAAAAGGACTTTATTGTCTGGACGTCTTCTATGCCAGTATTGGGAAAAGCCTGAAGATATATTTTTATAAATAAATTGTACCACAAGTATTTTTAATCATACACTTACATATATATACATCTACACATACATACAAATATACATATCTATACGACCATATACTAATATTTTTAATAGAAATCACAGAATATTCCAATAGATATACTATTACAACTAATTACCATAAAAAAACATAAAAAACTTATTGAGTACCATAAACAATATAAATCTATATAGAACTACTATACTATTGTTACAGGAGAACACAGATTTCGTAAAGAAAACTGGTAAAAATTTATCAACATTATAGAAAAATTATATTATTATGTGTTTCTATAACTTATTATTATGGAGTTCACATAATTGTTTTTATGAACTGACAAAGATTTTGAGCAAATATCTTTTCTAGCTTCCGACCACAAGTTATGTAACTTGTGGTCGGTATACTTAAATATATTGTACCGTTAGCTTGGACACTAAGACGGCTGTAGGCTCACTACCTGTAACGTTATCCCAAACAAGCTTCGGAGAAAATTGCGTCGAAAGGACTTCATTGAATAGACCCCTGCCTACTCCAGCATTGTAAAATTGCGTAAAGACAAAAGAACCTAAAAATTTTTTTACATATTTGTACTTTCTTTTTAACCTCCACTATACATCTTCAGCAACAACTTATCATATTAACAATATGCCAGTTAAGGAAATATCGGAAGTTCGACATTTAGGTGTGCTGTTGGACAGTAGATTAAATTTTTCAGGTCACGTAGACGGTATTGTAAAGAGTGCAGCGAAAATGCTTGGTTTTATCAGAAGGAAAACTAATGTATTTAAATCTATGTGTAATAAGATCATCCTTTACAACGCTCTAGTACGATCTCGTCTAGAGTATGCTGCTGTTGCGTGGAATCCTTTTTATGCAGTGCATTCTCAACGTATAGAGAAACTACAGCGGGTATACACAAAGAATTTGGCGTTCCATACCAGTGGCATTTCCTACCGAGCCCCTTATGAATTACGTTTGAAGCATTTTAACATGACTTCTCTCCATAAGCGTCGCAAGATTCAAACAATCAGTTTCTGTATAAGTTATTCAATGGCCATTTGGAGTCCCCTAAGCTGTTAGAGTGCATAAAATTGAATGTACCACTAAGAATGCCTCGCTCTGGAATTCGAAATATGTTTTATGTCCCGCTTTGCAAAACTAACATCGGTTATAACTTCCCCATATTGAGGATGTGCAGTGTGCTGCAATGCTTCACTGCACAAATTCAATAGCATGTTACATCAAAATATTAGTCACTTCTAAATGTTCTTTTATGGTTCTAATTGTTACATATATATATATATATATATATATATATATATATATATATATATATATATATATATATATATATATATATATATATATATATAAGCATCCATATTTATTAGTACCTTGTGAAGTTGTAACATGTATTGTTGTTGGTGTTCCATAGAATAATAAATAAATAAGTAAATACATACATTTACGATGTGAATGTGCATAAAATTCCTAAAACATTCATTGATAGAAATCAGTTAACGGTATCACGACACCACAAACTGCTATCGTAATAAAAATAGAGACTTGTATATAGGAACGACATATATTTTTGTGGTTTTTTATCTGTTATTACGTTCTGGAAGTTCATTTTCTAGTGGAGAGCTACAATCATGAAATAATACCATACCTGATTTTATCTTTGCATCTTTTGCACTATGATATATACAACAATTGCTAGTTTAAATTAGCCAATCTTATATTTACTTATATAAATATATACATTGCCTTGGTATTACGAAAAACACTAAATATTTGGTCAATTTTCTTTACTTGGTCTATGTTTTACATGAGGCGTGTCAGCAGACGAATTCGACGCGCGAACCTTGCCGTACCATGGCAACTCACTAACCAATGAGCTTCCGTGTCTCACCTGCTGTTGAATGTTTATAAAGTCTGTCGTACACCTCATAGAACACACTCCTATGAGGTCCTGACATCTTTTTGTACAAGTCCCAACTCGATATTGAACAGTTTACATTTATAAACGTAGATATTAATAATTAAATGTCACCAATATGGATGTTTGTTATATGGGTGTTTGTGAATTTTTAATCATGGCCTACATGCTTTTGACTTTAGACAGGTAGAAAAGGTGCTAACAGTCCGCCTAAAAAGTAAGTGGTTACTGCAGCCCATGGACACACATGTAAACAACTTCAAAATAAGAAGAAGATTCAAAATGCGTTTTTACCTCCGAGGACAAGCACTAAGATGGAATGCCTCGTTCCGCGTAATTACAATGACTTTTAAAACTTATCAAACAAAAAAGTGCACATATATTGCTATTTGGCGGTATACATGAATAATTTGGTGGTACTGATGCTATAACACTTGTTCAACAGGAAAACTCCATCTAAGACATACTTAAAGTAAATAGTAATGTTGTGCCATGATAATAATAACAATATAAACATAATAACAATTTTTAATTTATTTTGCCAAGACATTTGTGGGTACATCACCCTACTGTCTGCGAGACATCTAATTTTAGTTAGGGAGCAAGTAAGCAAAATTTCGATATAATGAGCACTCGTCTGCCACGTTATTATAAGCGATAATTGTAGCCTTAGAAACATTCAGTCTGCCACCATGGTACCGCAGCGAGGTCTTGTGTATGTTATTTTTATGTTTTAAAACTGTATATGAAATGCACACTTGGCAGACCCGAATTAGTTGCTGAAAAACGATGTCGAGTACAGACATTAGAAAATTAGTCAGCATTTTTAAAAGAGGCAACATGTTGCCGCTTTTAAAAAAAGCAGACTAATGTTTCACCAATCGCTGCCTGAGTGGGGGCAAAGTTCTGCTCTGTCCGGCGGATACCTCTTATCTTTCCTACCCGGAGTACAAGCTGGAACAAGGCTACAAGGCCTGGGTTAATGCATCGGCGTCTCGGGATTCAAAAACTAGCGTCTTTAAGAAGAAGTATAACACTGCCGCCAGGTCCTTCAAATGAGTAATTGCTGCGGCAAAGTCCGAGCATATTGGCAAAATTTTGCGAGAAACTCGTTCGTCTTCCTTAGGGAACTCGTGCGTTCTGGTCCCTCGCCAAGGCTATCCAAGGAGATTCCAGTCAGCCATCACTACCATCTCTGCACAGGGAGGACAACTAGCTGGCCCATGACGCAAAAGATAAAGCCGATCTTTTTGGTTCTCTTTTTGCGTCCAACTCGACTCTCGGTGATAGGGGGAACTCACCGCCGACCATACCGTGTCACTACACGTTGAGCACTCACTAGTGCTCAACGCCGGACGTCCGGTTTTTTCAGAACTCAGTGCGAAAAGCACTCCTCTACCTAGATATCCAAAAGTTGAGTGGTCCCGATGGAATCCCCCCTATTGTGTTGAGGATGTGTGCTCCAGAATTGGCACCGGTTTTAACGCATCTTTTACGGTACTCCTACTCTCAAGGCGTCGCCCCTTGGCATGGAAAACAGCTTTGGTACACCCGATACCTAAGAACGGCGACCGCTCAGATCCGACTTACTACAGACCGATCGCCATCACCTCCTTGTTGTCCAAAATAATGGAGTCCATTCGAAACTGCCAGCTCTTGAGGTACTTAGAAGTGCACCAGTTGATTAGCGACCGCCAGTACGGCTTCCGTCTGGGTCGCTCAACTGGTGATCGAGTACCCGAACAAACTTGTACCTGATGTCGAGATTTTGTTAGACAAAATCTCGGACTGGAGCCGACTAAATTTAGTCCAGTTCAACTCTAAAAAGACACAAGTTTGCATGTTTACCGCTAAAAAGAAACGCTTCGACTTACCTCAGCCCGCATGGGAATCCTTGGCGTCGACATATCGAGCAACGTTCAGTTTCGCGGTCATTTGGAAGGGAAGGCCAAATTGGCCTCTAAAAAGCTTGGTGTGCTCAGTAGAGCACGAACGGCCGACGCAGGTTCGGCCGCACATGAAGTACTGTTCGCTTCTCTGGGGGCATCCCAGTGTGAGCTTCTTCCAATTGACCGTATCCAACGAAGAGGGGCTCGAATCGTCGACGACCATATTCTATCTGATAGGCTAGATCCCCTGGCATTGCGAAAGACGTTGCATCTCTTTGCATTTTTTACAATATTTACTAAGGGGAGTGCTCCGAGAAATTTTTCGGATTGATTCCAGCTACTGAATTTCACCATCGTACTTATGGCATATCAATAATTCCATCAACACCACCATGATTTGCTACCACCATGCTTGGCATTCCACCACAGTGCGTTTTTCGCGGAATTTTCTGCCACGCACTTGCACTTTATGGAATGTGCTGCCGTCAGCGGTTTTTCCGAACAGATACGACTTAGGGACATTGAAGAAAAGAGCCTATATCTTTTTCAAAGGCCGGCAACGTATTTTCTCTGGGGTATCGAATGTTCATGGGCGGCGGTAATCATTTACCATCACGTGAGCCACCTGCTCGTTTACCTCCCTTTTTTATATAAAAAAATTGTATATATGAACTTGTAATAAAATCACTTTGGCTATACCATTAAAAGTTTAAATTTTAAAGAAAATAATCCCAAATTCAAATTAGGATAATGTGTGATTTTTATTTATTTTTTGTACTGTCAAGATGAGTGAATCTGATGAAGGAATTCGATACATTTTAAAATTTTACTACAAAAAAGGTAAAAATGCAACGCAATCCGCGAAAAAATTTGCGATGTTTATGGACCTAGTGCAGTGTCTGTGATAGAAGCATAAATTTGATTTAAGCGTTTTCAATCCAGAAATTTTGATGTCAAAGATGCACGTTGCTCTGGTTGCCCTATTACAGATAAATTGGATGCCATTTTTGAAAAAATGGAGTAAGATCTGCATATCAGTAGTTACGGCGTAGCTGAAGAACTGAGAACTGAGCACAAAACAGATTTGGCGCATTTGAAAAAAAGTGGGTATACAAAAAAGCTCGATATTTGGATACCTCACGAGCTCACTGAAAGAAACCTAACGTTTCACGTTCAACTCATTAATGATTATTACGACGTAATGAAACTGAACCGTTTTTGAAGAAGCTGATAACAGGTGATGAAAAGTGGATCACGTATGACAGGAACGTGCGGAAAAAGGTCGTGGTCAAAGGCCGGTCAGGCTAGGATTGAAAGGGCATTATTTATTATGAGCTGTTAGCACCAGGCAGCATCATCGATTCTGAACTGCGAACAACTGATGATTAAAGCAAGAAGTTCAGAGAAAGCGGCCGGAATTAATCACAGAAGGGGTGTGGTTTTTCATCATGATAACGTCATCATGATAATGTGTGTAGTCTAGGCACATTTTTAGCCAATCAGCAAAAACTAAGAGAGTTTGGCTGAGAGGTGTTATACATCCGCCGTATAGTCCTGACTTTGCACCGTCAGATTTCCACCTGTTTCGGTCTTTTCAGAATTCTTTAGGCAGTGTCAGATTAACATCACGAGAGGACTGCCAAAACCAATTGTCGCGGTTTTTTGATCAGAAGCCCCAAAATTTCTATAACAATGGGATCATGTTCCTACCTACAAGATGGCAAAAAGTTATCGAACAAAATGGTACCTACATACTTTAGTCAAAAGTAAATAAACTGTTATTAAAAATGTTTTGAATTTTCTTAAAAAAATGCGAATAAACTTTTCCCCGTCCTATTTTATGAATTTCATAAACTTACAGCGCACACCTAACAATAAGTGAGCAAAGTGTCTGCTAACTGTTTTTTCATGTTCACAGAGCCATAATGAATCCAATGGGCACAATAAAAACCGTGTGCAAATGACTTTGTAGAGATTGATTTTACCGTTTATATAACTCCATCCCGTAAGAATGCAGAGCTCTGAATGACTGCCTCTTTGATTTTCTTCGTTTTTAGAATGATTGTAACCGTCAACCCTTAAGGCAGACATGTGCAAATTATTTAATATCCCCTTTTAAGCAACTTCATTCGGCTGTAACGCGAAAACGCAGCGAAGTGGGTCCTTAATTAACTGGACCAAATTAATTCTTACCAATGTAGACTGCAATCCACCTCGATGTGAAACTCGTTCAAATCATATACCGAAATGCTCGCCAACTCCCTAGCTATTTTATTTTCGAATTTATAGGTAAAATTAAGTTATTTTAATCGTAAAGTTCCATTGCTGTCATTCAACGCAAATATACTAGATGTCTATAAATATTTAGACTTCTGTAAATATTGACAAAGGTTTTCGAGTGTACATAAATGTTGACCTCTGTGCTCGAGTAGCGTATACATTTCAAGGTATCGCCTGCTCTGAGGTCCCTGGTTTAATTCCCAGAGGGGTCAATGTAGAAAACTACTCATCTATATTTTCTCGGGTCTGGGTGTTTGTGACATCTTCGTTGTTTCTAATTCCATAACACAAGTGCTTTAGTTATTCACCGTAGAATCAGGGCTATATATGTGATATTGTCAACATTTATATATTTTTATGTATTGGTCAAGTCAAAATAAAAAAAGTCACGATAGCCGAGTGGTTGGGTGGTCGGAATTTCGAGTCAATAGACCCGAGTTCGATCCCCAGTTGATAGGCTCGTACCAATGGGTTTTTCAAAAATTTATGTACGAATATCGTTGGCTTGGACATAAAGACGGCGACGGGCTCACCATCTATCACGTTGTCCCGAAAATATCTTCGGTGGAAGGTGGGTCGAAGGGACTTAATTGTCTAGACTCGACCTCTGTCTACCCCTGTATTGGGAATTGCGTGAAGATATATTATATTTTTTTAAATAAAAAAATAGGTATATCATGCGGTATTGACGTAATTTACCATCATTTTATGGGCCGTCATATATAAATACATATTATGTTCACATTCTATCAAACCACAGATACATACATGTTCATTAAAAATCCTATTTATATTATATTTTTAAAATGTTAATGTTTATAAGCTGTAAGGTTAAATTAAAATGACAGAAAAATAAAGATCTCAATTTCAAATAAAATTAAAGCGGATGTAGTTCGATTTTAAAGTGAAATTCGCTTACCATTATATAAAGCTTAAAGCAACTTTTTGCAGCACTGTATAGTCTGTATAGTTACTCCAATACAAATTCGTTTCAATACGCACATTACGTATGGGAGTAATAAAAGAAAAACATTTTCAATGAGCGTCCTTTTAGTACACAAATAGGCACCACAGCATTTTCCCAAATAGTATTAAAATACTCGTATATTGATGGGCAAAATGTTTTAACTAAATTAGTCTCAAGGGTGCTGTCGCATTGACAATGTCCTGTTCCAAGCAAACATAAATAAATAGTTTAGTTTTTAATAACGCAGGGGTAAGCCGAATATTAATCCAATATCCGCAAGTGCAAACCGATGTTACCCTCACAGTATGCAGTGATGTTATAAGATGTACCATTGGTTTTTTTATGCTTTAATATGGAGGTTGAAATCTTTCGAATATTGTAGATTTTCATATTAGTTTTCTATAAACAAGCTTATTATATCTATCTCAGCCAGTCACCATTAGTACTTTGACAAAATATTTGTCTAGACGTAAAATGCTTGATGTTTTTTTCCGTATAACCATTATGTATCTGTATCAATCAATGTAATCATTTTGTATTTGAAGTATGTACGAAAGTACGAAATATAGGAAAGATTATTGTAATGCAATAAATGACGAAATCAGAAGTATTGAAGCTCTCGACCAGGTAGCGCCATTGCCTGCCATGCAAAGTAATTAAAGAATTTAAAGAAAAAAACGTTCAATTGTATCTAGCCTTATATAAGCCTAATCGCTGAAAATTAACATACGAAGGGGTTTGAAAATAGTTGCAATGCCGTGCAAGCGAATTGGCAACCGGCATTATGTTGTCATCCAGAAGGTTACTCCTGCCTATCTCATGATGTATGTAATGAACTCTGAAGGATATTAGAACTTCAAATTAGTAGTTTGTGTACGTGTGTAGTAAATAAAAGTTTCTTCTTTCTTTTTAGTTCCCGTAAAATGAAAGAAAAAAGAAGTTTAGTATATGAAAAGTAATATAAATGATTTACGTTTATTAGTTTTTGTTCCGTCGGTTATATCCACGATATTATCAACATTCGTTTTATAATAATCCATCAGATGCATCGGTATACTGCACCCCATAATACAGTTAATATTAAAATATTGCGTTGAGCCCATGCATTTTTTTATGCGGACATATTGAGGCAAAACATTGGCATCTTCCTACCCCCAAAGAATCACCCCCAAAAAATAATACAAGTATTTGTACTCGCGTTTTTTTATGCCTTAGGGAGGGAATGCTCATTTAAATACGCCATAATATGCGAAGCTTGTTCTCGGTTATTTGAAAATTACTAAGAAACTTTGTCCTCTGAAATTTGTGATAGGTTTAAGTTTTTTTTATAACGAAATATATTTTAAAACGAAATAACGAATATAATAATTATAATTTTATGAAAGCCAATGTTGCTCTTTTCATTTGTATTTAGAGCTAACATAGTAGCAGTGAGACCATAAAGTTACACTTCTAAAATACCTGTAAAATTTACAAAATCCTTGAAAATTTTCATTGCTTTGTAATTTTAAAAACATTAGATATAATAAGAATAATCAAACCATACCAATTACTGATAAACATTTTGCTTAGACAATTATTAATACTGCCGAGTCCTGTTTTTAGATGTTTAATGTTTTATGTTATTTTTTTAACAATATTTATGACAAAGGACAAAATTTTGTTTAAATGAAATATAATTACAAGGTATTTTTATTGAGTTGATAAACATAGATATTTATTACTTATTATAATTTAGTACAGCACTAGTAAGAAAGTGATTTTGATGGCAACTGATTGATTTGATGGAAAATGATTTAAAGAACACAGGTTGACTATAGTTAGTTAGGAAAAGATTATTATTTTAAAATTTATTAAGGTTTTACAGATTGGCGACGTATGTGAATTCATCACAACATTTCTGACGGTCTGAGTTTCTGGTGATTGGGAAACGAAGTCTGATGATACGTGAATTTATATTCATTTTGGTTAATATCAGGTGTATAATACACCTCATTTTATATGTGAGTCTTAGAATACTGTTTAGGTGAGGACTTAAGATTAAATATGTCTATTGAGATGGAATTGTTACGTGGCCTTCCCAGTGAGTGAAAGTTTTTGAAAAACCCATTGGAATGAGCCTGCTACTTGGAGATCGAACTCGGGCCTCTTGGTGCTGACCCAGTCGATTCTTAGGCAGGGAATGAGTCTAACAAATGGCTACAAGATGCCATTGTACCTATAGGTACAACAGTACCTATATATAGTTAATTAATAACATGTTGCGGCAACTTTATTTTAGTTACATTTACAGAGGATCTGAAAGATCTCAAGAACAATAAACTGAATTCATCAAAAAGCCAACAAATATCTCAGATACCGAATTTTTCGCGTCATTGTTCTAAATCTTTAAAAGTTTCCCTCCATATAGATAAAAGGGCGCAATTGTGCGACACATTCTTCATATTGAGGGGCGTCGTTACACTAAAGATATTGTGGAAATGGCATTAAGATTGCCAACTGCAATACATTTTGCCCTGCTCCTTGTTTTGACATAGTGATAGAATGACTTTAGATATCTGCAGAACAAATTTAGTTTGCAGTCTACAAGTTAGTTGACGGAGCAACATGCTGCTCCACTGTTCTATAAATAAGATCTATCAGATTCCTATTTGTAGTATTGTCTCAACTGCAAACATAACCTTGTATACTGTAGCGTAATAGATGCTGCGTATCGATGTGTGTGAAGATAAGTTATGAGGAATTTAGGTATTGGTTGTATTCGGAAGCATAACGAAGACAATTACTAAATAAACTTATTTTTCTACATATTTTAACTTCATTTCAAAACTTTAATGAATACAAAGTAACAAAGGTCAGAAAAAATGCCTTGAGGTTTTCTCTGCCAGTCAACCTAGGGGTTTGTGTGATATTGTAGAAAGCGCAGCAACAAAACATTGACAGAGAAGATCTTTAGATCTTTATCATAAATAAAAATTATAAAGTAAAAAATAATTCGTGAAGTCTTTGTGTGATCTAGCCGATAAGAATACAAATACTACCTCGTTCAAGTACTATCGGCTATCTATCCTATTCATATCGGCCAGTTGTGAACAGTCCAGTTGTAACTTTATAAAATCCCATTAAATATATACATTTGTAAAAATGCAAGTTTTGCGACGCAGTAGGTCCACTAAAATCAAGTCTCACTTAAACCAATCAAGGGGGTCACTGTAGAAGCGTGTCGCTCGTCGCGACCCCTGCCAGCCCTTTTCAGGGCTGCAATTCTACACAGCTGCGCACCAATGCCAACGAGGGTTAGGGCGTCCCCCCAAGGCGACGCACACCAGTTCGTCCCCGTTGGTTTGGAATGCAGCGCGCAAAGCGGCGATGGGGACCGCCACCCGTCACGCACAGCCCGACACGGCGGAAGGTGGAGGACGCAGTGCAGAGTTATCACGTGAAATGTTAGAGGAGGCATGAGATATAAGACGAATGAGTTGATTAAAATAATGAAAGAAAGAAAATTAATTAAGAGAAGAAGAAGCAGTAAATAAGAAGAAAAAAGCATGGTTAGACTACTTGGCCTCTAGTAATGATAAGGATATGAGAGAGAAGAGGAAAGAAAGACATAAGCTGCAGAAAGTTCATACGAAAGCATTGATTGAGGAAGTGCGTGAAAGGAGTAGAATGGAAGCGGACGAAAGGTTGTCGCACAACTTCAAGGAGAACTCCAAACTCTTCTGGTAAGAGGTTGGAAGGACCCGGAGTGGTGCGACAGCCTTAAGAACGAACAAAGTGGTTTCGAAAACCAATGACGTCTTCTCAGAAAAATCGGACGTCATGCAGCGATGTAGCAAATTTTATAGAGAGATGTATGCGTGTGATGATCTTAGTGAGGGATCCGGGGATGACGCCGTGACTGGTACGCCAGACTCGGATCTCGATGACACTGAGGTCATCAGTATGAAAGAGATTGAATGTGCGATTAGAAGTTTGAAATGTGTAAGGCTGCGGGACTAGACAGAGTTACTGCTGAAATGGTCAAGTATGGTGGGCCTCGCGTCTGGGACAGCTTTCATCTGCTGTGCAATTTGTGCTGGCGAAATTGTGTGCGGTGCTTATTGCACCATCAGAGGCAGAACTGCAGGCATAAGTCACGTGTATGAAAGAAGAATGTGAAATTAATGGTCTCCGTTTGAATGCTAATAAAACTAAGGTTCTGGTATTTGAAAGGGACGAAGAAAGAACGAAGTGCGAAATTAGGGTAAATCAGGAATGTCTAGAACAGGTGAATGAAATTGTATACTTAGGGAGTGCGTTTAGCCGGGATGGAAGATGTGATTTAGATGTGGACAGGTGTGTCGCTGCCGGGAATAAAGTCAATGGTCCCCTGACTGCGTTAGTCAAAAGGCAAGGCGTAGTGAAAAGTGCACGCCTTGCAATACATAACGCAGTGTTGTTACCGACTTTGTTATATGGTAGCGAAACCTGGGTATACCAGAAGAAGCATAAAAGCAGGTTTTCTGATCTTTCTCGTGGTGGTTACGAGAAATCCTGTCACCCCGTTTTGGCTTGACGTTGAGGTCTGGGAGACCCAGTATAATACTCAAAATACTTAAAAATTATAAGAAAGTTTCTTGATTTTGTTGGGATTCCATCATCAGTTCCTGACGTGGTGATAATGGCACTCCAAACTTTAAGTTTACCTTTTCAAGCGAAAAAGAATTATTGAGTATTATAAAAAAACCACCGTCAAAAATACCACCGGCTTAACCTACTGGTAGGTATGGGCCTCCCATAGTTTGTACCCTCAAAGTATTATACTCAAAGTATTTTACTTATGGTTTTCTAATAAAATTTTGATATTTTTTTTCTTGTATATACTAGGGTATAACTAGAAATTGGTACGATACAAATTTAAAAAAGAATCGCGCCCTAAGGGTTGCAAAATATGGACAAATTGTTAGTTCAACCACTGTGAACTGATTCTATTAAACGCACACATATGTACTTCTAATGATAATATAACATGACGAATATCTAAATTTGATCGGATATTAGACAATCGGGGTATCTCCTCATTGGTTTACAGCTTTTTATAGTTTTAGCTCATTCATTAATCTTGATGAGATTTTTATATCTAACTAATATTTTTGAGGATGTGTGCTCCAGAGTTGGCACCGGTTCGAACGCGTCTTTTTCGGTACTCCTCTCTAGGCGTCGTTTCGAAGGCATGGAATATAGCTTTGGTACACCCGATCCCTAAGAAAGGCAACCGCTCAGAACCGTACAACTACAGACTAATCGCCATCATCCTTGTTCTCAAAAATAATGGAATACATTATAAACTACGCCAGTACGGCTTTCGTCGCGGTCGCTCGGCTGGTTCTACTTGTGTACCTCAGTCATCGATGAGCGGTGGCAGAAGAGAGCAAGGGGGAGGCCTTGGCAGTTAGTTTGGACATGGCGAAAGCCTTTGATCGAGTATGGCGCAAAGCGCTTCTCCCAAAGTTTCCATCATACGGGCTTCCCGAGAAATTTTGCAATAAGGTCACTAATTTTTTCACAGACCGGAGCATCAAGGTCGTAGTTGACATGTTGACATAGTTGTGCATGCTCCAAGTCTGTGAACGCTGGTGCCCCACAAGGCTGTATGCTATCGCCAACCCTGTTTCTTTTCCATATCAATGATATGTTACAAATTAGTAACATTTATTGCTATGCGGACGATAGCAGTGTTGATGCCTTACCGGCCATGCCAATATTTCTCGGGAGCACGTCGACGAGTACCGGAACAGACTTGTGTCTGAATTCGAGATTCTACAAAAAAAAACTTATGAATTATGATTTAGAAGTTATGACTAATATCAAGGTTTTATTATGGAGACGGTAGTAAATTTTAGTTAAAAAAAATAAAAAATATACTACCAACAACTATCAAGACTAAAGAGTCTTGATTGAAAATGTTTATAGAAACTGTCAGATGTACTACTGACTTAAAAGAAACACATTATTAAAACGAACGGTCTGTTTCTCCAACAGTAAAATCCTCTCGCAAGGGTAGCATAGTTTTCAAGTTAAGCCAGACGTATAAATCAGAGCGAGGCGTTTTGCGAATCACCACATCCGATACCTACAGATTAGTATCGATGTGCCTACATGTTGTGTTCTAAGTCTAAAACAATGTTATACATGAAGATACTCGATATATATATATATATATATATATATATATATATATATATATATATATATATATATATATATATATATATATATATATATATATATATATATATGTATATATATATATATATATATATATATATATATATATATATATATATATATATATATATATATATATATATATATATATATATATATATATATATATAAGGCACAATGACCGCGGATCGCCAATCATCCGGTACAGCCCCCGTTTGCCAGCACAAATTGCACAGCTGATGAAAGCTGTCCCGGACGCGTGGCCCACCATACTTGACCATTTCAGCAGTAACTCTATCTAGTCCCGCAGCCTTACCACATTTCAAACTTCTAATCGCACATACAATCTCTTTCATACTGATGATGACCTAAGTGTCATCGAGGTCCGAGTCTGGCATACCAGTCACGGCGTCACCCCCGGAACCCACACTAAGATCATCACACGCATACATTTCTCAATAAAATTCGCTCCATCGCTGCATGACGTCCGATTATTCAGAGAGGACGTCATTAGTTCCCGAAAGCACATTGTTCATTCTTAAGGCCGTCGCACCACTCCGGGTCTTTCCAACCTTTTTTGTTTGGAGTTCTCCTTGTAGTTGTTTCTCGGCAACTTTTCGTCCGCTTCCATTATACACCTTTCACGCAATGCTTTCGTGTGAACTTTCTGCGGGCTATATCTTTCTTTCATCTTCTCTCTGATATCCTTATCATTACTAAAGGCCAAGTAGTCTAACCACGCTTTCTTCTTCTTATTTACTACTTCTTTCACTTCGTCATTCCACCATGCATCGCCCTTTTTACTACTACCTCTTTTCACAGTTCCACACACGTTTTCCGCTGCACTAACCATTCTATCCCTAAGAATCTGCCATATTTCTTCCACATATTCTTTCCTGACATCGATGATGTCCAGTTTTTAAGCTACCCTTGCTTGATATTTATCCCTAGTGTCCGCTTCCTGAAGCTTCCAGCTTCGGATGCTACCGACCGACTGTGGTTCTGGTATAGCCGTCCAGTGGCGTCAACCCGCGAACAGACCCCTAAATCTAGTAATCACTAGATAGTAATCCCTTCCCAGGTCAGCACCCCGGAACACTCGCGTATCCATCACCTGTTTTCGCAGTCGGTCATCCACCAGGAATAAATCGATCATACTTCTCTCATTCTCTCTTGTTCTAGTATACATATGGATTTTCTTGTGACTAAACATAGTGTTTGTCACAAGAAGACCCTTTTCCTTGCATACAGTCCATATAAGCTTGCCAGCAACGTTAACCCTTTTATCACCAAACATTCCAAGCACCGACTCGTACCCTGGCCAAGCGGTACCAACCCATCCATTCAAATCACCACATACAACAATTCTTTCGTTTCCCCTTACCAAATCTATAACTTCTCTTACATTCTCCTAAAACTCCTCAGCTCCGCTCTGGACGACGAAGCTACCGGCGCATAAACAGCCAAAAGGAATAACTTCGTCAGTCCCAATTTAAAGCAAACCCAGAGAAGTCTTGAGTTCACAACCTTATATTCAGTCATAACATCGACCAACCGAGACGACAGCAGCACCCCCACTACCTGGCAGGCGCTCTCGCTCCCCGGGACTCCGGACCATAGAGCTAATGCCCCGCCAGGGAGCTCTTCAGTACCGCTGCCCTTCCGTTTGGTCTCCGACAAACACACGACATCTAATTCTCTTTCTTTCATTATTTCGATCAACTCATTCATCTTATCTCTCATGCCTCCTCTTTCATTCCACGTACCAACTCTGCACTCCGTCCTCCACCTTCCGCCGTGTCAGGCTGTGCGTGACGGGTGGTGGTCCCCATCGCTGCTTTGCGCGCTGCATTCCACACCAGCGGGGACGAACTGGTGTGCGACGCCTTAGGGGGACGCCCTAACCCTCGTTGGCATGGGTGCGCAGCTGTGTAGAATTGCAGCCCTGAAAAGGGCTGGCAGGGGTCGCGACGAGCACGCTTCTACAATGACCCCTATATTATATTTCTTGTATGAATATTATATGTATGAATTCTAAATTTAATGACATAATAATAATACGCTTTAGGAAAAACAGACAGGTTTCATAATAATCAATTTCTTGTCATGAAATGTTAACCCGTGTATCAAAATTTCTTATTCAACTTAATGTGTGTCTGAATTTTTTACCATACTAACGAATAGTGGCATAACAGTTACGCATCCTCAATACTATCGTCGTGTTTTTAAATCCTAAAACGGGAAACATTTTGCGTGGCAAAGAAACAATTGGCGTTGAATTTACAACTAGCGTTGAGAGCCAAGCCGCTTGTTAAGATGACTGTGCGATGCTCAATTTAATTTCTCTACTTCCTAAGAGGTACTCACGAGTGGATAGTGTCTATTGCAATGTCATTCGGGAATACTGTAGATATATTGCCTGTAAAGTTTTTAGTATGAATGCGTCTATCTTGTACACATTTCGTTCTTAGATTTTTCTTGATAGTTTCTTGGATTCTGTTGTCACAATTATGTTGTCTATTTCTAATACAATGAAGTCATCTGAAATCTTAACATCCTTTGTCAGCTACTGCAGTTATGCTCGGTAATAAATCTATAATAAAAATTTAAAGACACGCTTTTTAATTTCCGTAAATAAACATTTTGATTTCTTGAGCACGGCGATCGGTAATAAGTGGTAGAAATTCAAAATTGAGGGTTAATATTTAGTACTAACAAATAATCAATAAAACATTCCTGAACAGTCAACTCTGCGGTTTTTGCACTTCTTACCTTTACCTATAAACCTATCCCAACGTTTATCACTTCTGACTTTTTATCTAGGCGGCGATGCGTAGGTTTTTAAACACGGGCAATACTAGAAATAGGAGGACAAACTGTAGAACATAAATATAAACAGAATACAATGCAGTAAGTTTTTTTTTCTGGATGAAATAAATTGTCTTCTAGCATCTTAAGATAGAGGTGTAGACAATTAAGTCTATCTGGCTCACTTTCACCAAAGGTTATTTGGGACAACGTGACTGGTGGTGAGTCTATCTCCGTCCCACAGTCCAAGCTAACACACTTATTTATTATACAAATATATTTACGATTTTATACAAATATATTCGAGTACGTACATTCATATTCAATTCACTCAAATGTTTGGCCCTGGCAGGATTCGAACCCGCAATCCTTAGCTTCGAAGAGGTCACCACCAACTAGTGGTCGTCTGAAGTAATTTAGCTTAGGAAAACAAGTAAGATAAATCGGATGAAAGTAAGATAGGATGCAAAATAAATCGGAAAGATTTCTATGGGAGGCACAATGCGGATTTAGACCTGGAAGAGGATGCACGGATCAAATGATTTCTGTCCGCATGATCACGGAGAAGCTTCTGGCTGCTAACCAGAAGATTTTCTGTGCTTTTGTGGATCTTGAGAAAACATTTGATAAGGTTATAAGGAAGAAAATGTGGGAACTGTTGCCGGGGTATGGTGTGGATGATCGATTGCTAAGGGCTGTGCAGTCACTTTACTGTGACTGTAAAGCCTGTGTGCGGGTAGGGCATGACCTGTCACCCATGTTTAGCGTCTAAACGGGCGTAAAACAGGGTTGTGTCATGTCTTCCTGGCTGTTCATACTGTATCTCGACAGCTGTTTGCAGAAGCAGAAAGATAGCTGTTTGGGTGTGAAATTGGGTGACATAAAAGTAAATTGTCTGCTGTATGCTGATGATGCAGTGCTTATTGCACCATCAGAGGCAGAACTGCAGGTATAAGTCACGTGTATGAAAGAAGAATGTGAAATTAATGGTCTCCGTTTGAATGCTAATAAAACTAAGGTTCTGGTATTTGAAAGGGACGAAGAAAGAACGAAGTGCGAAATTTGGGTAAATCAGGAATCGTTTAGCCGGGATGGAAGATGTGATTTAGATGTGGACAGGCGTGTCGCTGCCGGGAACAAAGTCAATGGTGCCCTGACTATGATAATCAAAAGGCAAGGCGTTGTGAAAAGTGCACGCCTTGCAATACATAACGCAGTGTTGGTACCGACTTTTTTATATAGCAGCGAAACCTGGGTATGCCAGAAGAAACATAAAAGCAGGTTGAATGCAGTGGAGATGCGATCTCTTCGTAAAATGTGCGGCCTTGCCATGGCCGACCAAAAGCGAAACGAAGAGATTCGCAATATGGCAGGTTTGAAAGATGACCTTGTCTCAAAAATGGATAAGGGCGTGCTTCGATGGTTTGGGCACGTTGAGCGAATGAGTGAAGACCGAATAGTGAAGAAAATATATAGCGCGAAAGTTAATATTAAAAGGTGTCGAGGTAGACCGAGACTAACTTTCGAAGACCATGTGAGCAAATTGCTCGAAGAGGGGAGGGTCAAGAGTGCCTAAGAGATACCTAGACGTGCATATATGAAGAAGATGATGAATCTGAAAGAAGCGAAAGATGTATGTAGGGATCGTGTCACTTGGCGATCTGTTCTCTCTGGCTACCCCGTCAGGGATTGTGTGTGAAGGTAAATAAAAATAAATGAAAACAAATCAAGCCAACTTTTACATGGAATGATTGGTAACCAAGTTTGGAATGGAATCCGTTGAGCTATGACAGCGCCTTAATATATATATATATATATATATATATATATATATATATATATACATATATATATATATATATATATATATATATATATATATATATATATATATATATATATATATATATATATATATATGTATATATATATATATATATATATATATATATATATATATATATATATATATATATATATATATATATATATATATATATATATATAGTCAAAAATATTTAAGAAATTACTTACGGTTTTTTATTACGGTGTTACTAGAAAGAAATTCAATCAAACACAAATTAACATTAATTATGGATTTTTGAAATCGTATTCCATAAAGCACAGAAGGAATAAAAGATACAAAAAGTAACTTGGATAGCAATATAGCATTCTAAACTGTGCCTTTTCTCATCCTCAAACGCCGCGCCCATATTTTTTGGATCATTAATAAGTTCCCGTCGGGGTGACAGTGCTACCACGTAGTTTCGAACTCTTATCGTCGATATTTATCTTAATTACAAAGTTAATTCCGTAATTTAGATTCTAAACGGTGTCTAACAAAGTGACTTGCGATGCCACCGTCGGCGTTAAATATCACAGACTGAATTCCTTCGAAACGCGGTGGGTGCCGATTGCTAATCAAACAAAGGACATAGCATGCATCCCGGGGTATGAAATCCTATTGTCATTAAACAAAAAAGACGAATGTTGACACAGCATAGGGTGACACGGTTTGAGAATGCTAACAATTCGATGTCGAATATCAATGACATATCACTTTTCATCCGTGCCGCATAAAACATTTAGCACGTCCCAACCTAATGTGACGTCGAAAATGATCCTTAAAATATATAAACTGGAAGCCAGATTCGTGTATGATAAAGCGATAAAAAATTACTCTGTCATCCTCTAACGTAGCCAACGCCTTTCGATGTTGAATTATAAACTCTTTTTCGAGAAATTTTTGAAAACGGAATGTAGACGCTGGCGAGCAGACGGCTGCCATTTGTCTTCGCAAACGAACCGATTTTTGTGTCGGCGAATGGGTAACGGATGTTGCATGCAGGAACGTGTCCGACTGCTGACTTATTAGCGATCTGGCTTAAGAGAATGCTCATCTAAATCTATTCAAGGATTAGATTTATTAAATTGTTTCCACACAAAGTATAGTTTTTGTACGACGTCTGCTAGCATGTACAACACTAAAAAAAATAAACTTTAAAAACGCGGTGAAATTACAAAAAAGAAACTCAGAGAAATTACTTTAAAATACTTGATATCTTATTTGTACAAAATAATACAGATTTTACAGCAACAAATGTAAGTACTTAAACTTAGCCAAATATTGACAGAAGTGAAGTTTCGAAAACTATGCTTCTTATAAACATAGCTGCTTTTCGGGGTAACTGAATGAATAATTCAGAATGCGAATAGGTAGTCCGTCAAACCACGCCGGTTGCTCTGGTCATTACATTTTGTTCGTAAATCTGCAGTAATATCATTGAATATAGTATTCTTCATATTTCTCCAATACCAATTTCATTATATTGCATAGAGATTCAACTCTATGTATATAGTAACAAAAGTTTCCAAAATATTTGTTACAATTATTGAAACTTATTCATAGCTATGCTTAGAGGAGCTTAACATTATAATTCGATGAACGACTATATAATAGCAAGAACCCTAAAACTTAAAACGAAAGGTAATAAACCAACTTTGACCTTATAGTCCAAGAAGGTGGATGCCAAATTATCAAAATTTTCATGAGACATAATTAATTATATTATTGAAAACGGCAACACACACGTCTAAACACTCAGTGTAGGTACCGACTAGTTTCGGGCCTTCATCAGGGTGAGTGTGATGAATCAAACCGTTTTTAGTTAATAATGTCACACGAAAGTTTTAATAATTTAATTGATACGGCCAGGTATTGCAAACACAAGTGGTTAAGAAACGCCAAGTTAAAAATAAAACGTAACAAATATGAATAACAGTTTAATAGATAAGGGAGGCAAACGAGCAGGTGGCTCACGTGATAGTAGGTGATTACCGCCGCTCATGAACATCTGCAATACCGGAGGAATAGCAGATGAGTTGCCAGCCTTTGAGAAACGTATAGGCTTTTTTCTTGAAGGTCCCTAAGTCGTATCGGTGCGGAAAAACCGCTGACGGCAGCACATTCCATAAATGCCAAGCATCAAGGTAGGTGTTGAGGGAATTTTTGACTATGCCGTAAGGTACGATGGTGAAATGAGTGGCAGGGATTAACCGGAACAATTCCTCGGAGCACTTCCCGTAACAGATCTTGAAAAAGATGCAAAGAGAAGATATCTAGCCGATTAGATTGAATATGTTCGTCGACGATTCAAGCCGCTCTTCGTTGGATACGGTCAAATGGAAGGAGCTGACACTGGGGTGACACCGCCCAGATATGACTACAGTGCTCCATGAGCGGCCAAACCTGCGCCTTATAAAGTTGCAAGCGGTGGACTGGCGTGAAGTACTGCCATGCTCTACTGAGCACGCCAAGCTTTTTAGAGGCCAATTTGGCCTTCCCTTCCAAGTGTCCGCGAAACTGATCGTTACTCGATATGTCGACGCCAAAGGTTCTGATACTGGCTGAGGCAACTAGGGGAGTGCCCTCAAAATAACGCCATACGACGAAGGGTTTATTTTTAGCGGTAAACGCGCAAACTTGAGTCTTTTTAGGGTTGAACTGGACTAAATTTAGTCGGCCTCAATCTCAGATTTTGTCTAACAAAATCTCGACATCAGATACAAGTTAGTTGCGGTACTCGTCGACGTGCTCCCGAGAAATATTGGCACGGCCGGTGTATAAGGCATCACCAGTGCTGTCGTCTGAATAGCAATGAATGTTACTAATTTGTAAAAAGTCATTGATATACAGAAGAAACAGGGTTGGCGATAGCACACAACCTTGTGGGACACCAGTGTTCACAGACTTGGAGTCTGAGCATGCACCGTCAACTAAGACCTTGATGCTCCGGTCTGTAACAAAACTAGTGACCCAATTGCAAAATTTCTCGGGAAGCCCGAAAAGACCGGATGTCCGGTACAGAGCACTCACTGCACGGGATGATCGGCGGTGAGTTCCCCCTGTCATCGAGAGTCGAGTTGGACGCAAAAAGGGAACCTAGAAGATCGGCTTTCTCCTTTGCGTCATGGGCCAGCGTGTTGTCGTCCCTGTGCAGAGATGTTAGTGATGGCTGACTGAAGTTCCCTTGGACAGCCTTGGCGAGGTACCAGAAAGCTCGAGTTCCCTAAAGAAGACGAACTAGTTTCACGCCAAGTCTGCCAATATGCTCGGACTTTGCCGCAGCAATTACTCTTTTAAAGGACTTGACGGCAGAGTTATACTTCTTCTTAAAAACGTTAGTTTTTGAATCTCCAGTCGCCGATGCATTAACCCAGGCGCGGTAGCACTGCTGCTTTGGGCGAGATGCCATTCTGCAGGTGCTACCAAACCAAGGCTTAGATCTACCACCGATGGGTACCACTGAGAAAGAAACGAAGAGTTCTATTCCTTGAAGCACCACATCGGCGACGGAATTTGCAACGGTGTCGGGCCTATCTAGCGAGAAGCAAACCTGCCCCCATGGGTAGGATGCAAAAAAAGACCGCATCCCAATCCGCCTACCTAAAGTGCCACACAGGCCGTTGCCTACAGATCGCGTCCGCAATGGGCACTTGATAGGCACTTTACTCCGAATCAGGCAGTAGTCCGATGAACCCAAAGGGGCATCGATGGAGAACACATAGCCGTCCAGATGAGAGGTCAGTAGAAGATCCAGCAGGGAAGGTTTGTGATCTTCGACATCCGGAATCCGCGTTGGCAGAGTAACCAGTTGTGTCCGATCATATGCTAAGGTAAAGTCAAAAACAGATCTCCCCGCATGATCAGTGGTTCGAGATCGTAGTCATTCGGCGTGGTCAGCGTTGAAGTAGCCGAGTACCACGATCTCTGCGGATGGGATTTGCTGTAGCACGGAATCTGCCATTTGTATGTGGTCGATGAGTCGGTCAGTTTCGGCATTACCGCTGTGGGACCTATAGAGGCACCCATAGACGCGAGGGACCATCCTCTAGTCGCTGTCTCTGCATAGCCAAAGGATGGACAGGACGTATACACAAACCCCGGCCCGAGGCATAAAAGAATGTTCCAACTTGTACCCCGGGTAGGAAAGATAAGAGGTATCCGCCGGAGAGGATATCTGCGTCTCGGTAAGAAAAAGCAAGGCCGGCTTTGCCGTCTCTGGATGGTAGTGAACGGCATCAAGACTGGAATGGAGTCCCCTGTCGCAGAAATCCACGGAAAGCGTGGTAAAGCGTGCCGAAGGTTTTTTTTTTTTCGTTTGCCTCGAATAGTGTGGGAACAGAGCGGAACTTTGGAAGCAATTTCTTGGCTTGGACGTATGCCAGCATTTAGATGCAATAATTTTTTAGAGCTGAAATTATAATTTTCTGAGACAATTAGAATTCATGGACAATAACTAAAGCGCCTTTTTAAAAATTACGGCAAATCTGCTGGGAGACAACTTTGGACTAAGACACAGAACAGAAGTGCGTTAAATCTATCGTCACACGTAGTATCAGCTGAAGCATATACATATTAAACTGAATTTGTTATAACGAGAGAGAGAGACACACACACACACACACACACACAGACACACACACACACACGCGCGCACGCACACGCGCACGCACACGCACACGCATACGCACACGCACACGCACACGCACACGCACACCCACACGCACACGCACACGCACACGCACACGCACACGCACACGCACACGCACACGCACACGCACACGCACACGCACACGCACACGCACACGCACACGCACACGCACACCCACACGCACACGCACACGCACACGCACACGCACACGCACACGCACACGCACACGCACACGCACACGCACACACACACGCACACACACACACACACACACACACACACACACACACACACACACACGCACACGCACACGCACACGCACACGCAAACGCACACGCACACGCACACACACACACACACACACACACACACACACGCACACACACACACATAAGAACTCATTTAAATCAAAACAGAATTATTTATTTGAAAATATTTAAATCGGTTTAAGGTCAAAACAGACAGAATGAATAAAATAGACAAAATAAACATAGAATTTATTAAACATGTCAATATATTGATAACATAATTGAAGAATAATGTTATTAGATTAATGATTATAGCTTAATCTTCAATTTTCGTTCCTTTACTCGAAAAAAAGTCATGAATTCTTAGTCTGCTTGCCAGTGTTTGTTATTATATCCAAAGCACAATCTAACTCCGTAATTGATTTAACTACAATTTTGAAGAATACATATTTAATAACATCTAGAGCGTCGCGAGCCTCTTTTATCGTAAAATTATTTTGATTTATTGTATTATTTTCTTCCTTACCTTCTTCCGTTACTTCATTTACTGCTGGCAACACAGATGCAACAATGTCAGCGTCAATGAGTTTTTCACAGACAGCTACATCACTATCGACTTATTTGCTATATCGATTTTCTTCATTACAGGATTCTCGTTTACCTACTTAATGATTTGCCGTTTACACATTTTCCGTTTTTCAGCCTTTGCAACTTTAAAACTACCAGCAATTACAAACCGCAGTGTTTACAATGATCAAAAGCTATGACTGACTTATGAAGAAAACATGTCAGCATTCGTTAAGACGCTGTATACAGATATAGTATCATACTTAGACACTAGAGTCCCAAACCAAACATCTCACGGCAAGATTTCCAAACACTGCTGACTTAAAGCAGAAATCCTGACGTCGTTTTACCGGCAGATAAGGAAATGCCACTGTTATGTCGATATGGTAGAGTATAAGCCCAACAAAATGTAAAGCCGTAGTAATGGGTGGTCCTAGGATGCTGGCCAGGGTTGATTGCGGTAACCTTTCTCCTATTTATTATAATGGAACATTAATTCCATTTTCTAATACCGTAGTTGATCTTGGCTTGCAATTGATCAGTCGTTAAGCTGGGAACTTCAGGTTGCGGAAATAAGCAGAAAAGTCAATGCCACTTTACGTTCACTCTACAGCCTTAAAATTTCCTTCCCTTTAAAACTAAGCTTTTGCTGGTTCAGTCCCTGGTATTGCCCATATCGACTATGCCGATGTATGTTATCCAGATCTATCCCAATCACGTCTCGACCAACTGGAGCGCCTTCTCAACAACTGTATTAGATTTATTTTCAGTTTACGTAAATATGACCATATCTCCTCTTGCCGTTCCAAGCTTAAATGACTTCCCATTCGTCAAAGTCCAAAAAATTCTGTTTCTGTTGTATTCTGTATTGACTAACTCAAATTCTCCTTCTTACCTAAGGAATAACTTTCAACATCTCCAATCAACTCATGACAGAGCGCCTCGCTCCATAAACAAACGTAGGATTCACATTCCTCAACATAATACAGGATACTTTAACTCCTCTTTTACGGTACAAGCTGCATTACTCTGGAACGCCCTACTTTTGAAGATAAAATCTGCTCCGAATGCCTATTCGTTCAAGAGATCTAATCCGTAATTTTTTATTTACAGAAAAATTATGTTAATATTTGCAATACTTATTAACTAAAAACTATTATAATCGTAGAGCCCTACTCCTCGTGGCATGGTACCAAGAACGCTGGCTGCATTTCCACGTTGAATGGCTAGACTTAGCCGTTGAGCGAGAAAAGAACCAGCCCTCTTGTCACCAGCGGCAACGATAAGTTATACTACAATTTCTTTAGAAACTGCATCGCGCGGGGACCCCACGGACCAATTGTCTCTACGGCAAATGGAACAAATATATAGTCTCCTTTCAAAGACTCATATTTCCGCCATTTACCCGAGTCAGCCGCCTCTGATGCCGCCCCGGCCCTTATCGAAGTACCCTTGATATGAGGCCGCTAATGTATTGACGCAAGTTGCGTCCCAGACAAGAGCTTTGCCTCTCTCCCAAGGGGCTAAAGTCAAGCCGTCGGGTCTCTTACCATCCTCCCTAAATATTCCACAAGGCTTTAAAATCGATGGAATATTTATGGAAACAAGAGCCCTTCGGATGATTTCATTCAAGGAACCGTGACTAGACAGTCTGCCGGCACTTTTTGGCATGAAAGTCCGTGGAGGCCTAACTCGTCGACGTCGCTGCCACAGGACATCGATGTGGTTGACAAATCGATGCTCCCAATCGTATTCCTACAGCTATACGTAAACTTTCGTTATCCAGTAATGTACCAAGGTTACTTGATGGTAAAGCATGTAGCCAGTAACTGGATTCCTTTGTCGAAACACCTAGAAAGCGGGCGACGTCTCTGTCATAGTGAACATTTTTCAGTAAGCATTTCTGCACATTCTGAACCAACGGGATATCCCGCCGTTTTTGTGAGTTAGGTTCCAGTGGAATATCCTCACCGGGATAGAGACGTAACCATGCTTCTCATGCCTCGGTAGCAAAGTTCAAGTCCAAATCATTCTTAAGAATTTTACGTGACAAATCATGAACACTGTGTATGGAGGCAAGGAAAGCCGGCAGCGCAATATTTGAAACCTCTCATACCGATACGTCCAAATCTAACAGGTAAAGTAGCTTGAGTCCAGCTAGATGAGACTAAAGATAAATTTAGATTTTTTTTCAAAGCTATTTTGAGATTAAGGTCAATTTGTTTTAAAAAATCAGAACATTTCCATGCAGGACTCGAGCGGAGTAAATAAGTAAATTTAGGAACAAAAACGCTATGTTTCAAAATAGTAAGCGCTATATGAGAATTAAGAATATACAGTTTATTAAAATGTTCTAAAAATTGATCAAATTTTACTTTCAAAAGAGGTTTCATACTCTCTATAAATAACGGCGCTCCAAGGAGGTAAAGAGAATCCGCCTCAGTTACTTTAATGCCAGGAGATATATTGATAAAATTTTGAAACAAACTGTGTCTATGAGAAGACAAACGGTCAGGAATGAAAAGTTCACATTTAGTATTATTTAATTCAAGGCCAATGTTTTTAAAATTTTGAATAATTTTGTTAAGGTCATTTTGCACGCCATCTGGCTTTCCTCCTAGGGTGCCGTCATCTAGGTAGGTTGAGTTTGTATTTCAGCTTTGAAATAATCGGTTGAATTCCCAAACAATTTAGAAAACATCATAGCACGACAACCGCTATGATTAAAATTGTGGATGACATTTTAACAGACCAAGATGGTGGTAAGCGTACTATACTGGTTTTGTTAGATTTTTCCAGGGCATTTGACTGCTTAAATGTCCCTTTACTTCTGTCAAAGATGCACTACTACGGTTTTGATGTATCAGTCATAAACTGGTTCCATAGTTATTTCAAGCATCTCGTACAACAGGTAGAAATATAAAACCTGAATGGGTCTCCACTAGTCTCTGATATTCAGCACGTTAATCGGGGTGTCCCACAGGGATCGATTTAAGGTCCTCTGCTTTTTGCTTTGTATTGCGCTGATATAACTAAACATATTAAACATAGTAGATATTCAGATCTATATATCATGTAAGCCTGAGGAAACCGTCCAAGCTGTACACAAATTAAATGAGGATTTAGAAAGTATTACCTCCTGGGCAAAATCGAATGTTCTAGTGCTAAATGGATGTAAATCCAAATTTATGATTCTTGGGACACCTAACTAAATAAAAAAATTGCTAAGCACGATAACTATTAAAGGGGAACAAGTTGAACGCGTGACTGAAGCTCGCAACCTTGGTCTTATCATGGATGACAGTTAAGGTTCGAAAACCTTATACTTAACGCAGCTAGAAACTGTTTTTATAGACTAAAGATATTATACCAAATTAGAAATTACCTAAATACAAATATGCGTATAAGACTCTGCGACTCGCTTATTCTCTCTACATTTTATTATATGGATACAGTTTACGGCCCCGCCTTTAGTACGTAGTCAGAACATTATTCAAAGAGTACAGAATGCTTGTGCAAGGCACTGTTTTAAAATACCGCCACGTAAGTAACGTGAGTAACGTTACGCCTTCCACCACATTACGCCATCCACAGTCAATTTCAGTTTCACAGCCTCCCGTCCCCTCTCATGGCACAATCAGAGATATTAATCAAATCAATTTTCAAAATTTTTCGGACCAAATTCATTATTACCATCGTAATGTACCAATACTTAGGAGGATTCCTAAAGGTGCGAGGATACAGCTAGCTAAAGCTTTATCAAATGCTATTCAAAATTGTTTTACTTTTAACACTGTAACTAGTTGGCAAAAATTATTTTACTTTGCATATTTTCATTATCATGTTGACAAAACGGGGCGTAATTCAATAACGTCCCAGCTTAAAAACAATTCTTTTCAAAATTTTGATTCAACGATAGGTACATCCATAGCTCCAAGACCACACAATTTTGATTTAAAGAAAGTTGTCGAGTCTAAAGTTATGTACGGTGATTTAAAAACGCATCGCGTATCGCGTATCAGTCACAATAGCCGAGTGGTTGGGTGATCGGAATTTCGAGTCAATAGACCCGAGTTCGATCCCCAGTTGGTAGGCTCGTACTAATGGGTTTTTCAAAACTTATGTACGAATATCGTTGGCTTGACATAAAGACGGCGACAGGCTCACCTCCTGCCACGTTGTCCCGAAAATATCTTCGGTGGAAGGTGGGTCGAAGGGACTTAATTGTATAGACTAGACCTCTGTCTACCCCTGTATTGGGAATTACGTGAAGTTCGCGTATTTTATTTTCAGATGATATACTGGCGCCTCACAATGTGGACACCCTTGAAAGCTTACATCAGAAGCATCCTAAGGCCAATTCCTCCTTGCTTCTACCGTCGCCTCCTGATCCTTCTTATCAGCCATTACAAGTTTCGGAAAAGATACTTTAGAGGCAATTATGTTTTTCTCAAATGGCTCTGCCGGCGGCATTGAGGGAATTACGCCTCAACATCTGAAAGATCTTGTAAGCGCGTCCGCCGGTGACGCCGGCCGAATTCTTATGGGCGACATAACAAAATTAAGTAATTTTATGCTTTCTGGCAATGTAAATCCCAATTATGTTAAAATCATATATGGAGCAAGCTTATGCGCCTTTAAAAAAGATAGTGATATCCGCCCTATAGCTGTTGGTTCCACTTTTAGACGTTTAACTTCTAAATTAGTATGTAGGCACATAACCTCCGATCTGAAGTCAAAATTTCAGCCTATTCAGTTAGGCTTCGGTAGCAGAGGAGGTTGTGGGCAGCTGTACATTCAGTGCGTACTTTTTAACGAATTGTCAAACAGATGTTCTCTTGAAAGTTGACCTTAGGGAATGCCTTTAACTCCCTCGACAGATCATCCCTGCTGAAGGAGGTTGCGAAACATACCCCGGAAATTTACCATTACGTTTGGCAATGTTACAGTCAAAACTCTAATTTATTTTACGAAAATCATTAAATTGATTCAGCTGTCGGAGTTCAGCAGGGCGATCCACTGGGCCCAGCATTGTTTAGTTTGAAAGAAAGAAAGAACGAAAGAAAGAAAGAAACATTTATTGCACATTGCACATAATACACAACGAAATTAGTGAATTAATAATGACAAAAAATTAATAAACTAAAGTAACTTATAAATAAACATAAAAATTACACAAAAAATAACAGTTGTTTATCATTGTCGTATTAGTCGTGGTGCAATGGGCAAAAGGTCGACTCAGCTTAATGCCGCAGTTCACTCAAAACTGTAGCTCTGGTTTTCAGTCGGCCTTAGTGGCGAGTGACTTACGGACGTCTGTCTGTATTTAGTTTAACAAGTAAAAAGGAAAGCGTATGAAAACAATAATTAAAGACAATCTAAAGTGTGCGTTTTCATATACGATAACAAATTCAATGTACGATATACAGAAATGAAATGAAGAAAAGAAAAAAATACGGAGTGTGTTTTGTTATATTTAATAACTTATCAGATTTACGAGTTTAAAGGCCAACCAGCACCACGGAACTTGATGTCAAGGGCACAAGGATAGCTCTCTCCAGGTAGTGTGTTGTCCTACTGATTACTTCGCCAGTTGGAAATGGCTCTCAAAAGCTTATAGGTTCTAAGTATACACACTGCATAATCTTAGAGAGTTTCAACACTGATATTCAGATAATTCTTCTATAAATACCCAAAAACTTCACTCGATCTTAGAGTCCGTCAATCTTGGAATTTTACCTTTAAGGGCTACCCATCACAATTTCGACACCAGAGACTCTCTTTTAGATCTCATTATTGCAGTTCTTCTGATCATGTGTGGTTGCACATGGTCAGCTTCCTACTGAGATTCTCCCCGACATGACCTTATTGTCTTCGTATAGCTTAGACCCTAAACGTAATTACTTCATTTTACTTCCGTAACTTTACTAAGATAAACTTGGATAATTTGCACAGTGATGCGTCTCAAATTAATTTTGCCTCATGGCAGCTGCTTCTACGGTCATTAAAGAAAAAGGTACATGCCTAAATAACACGATAATTGAGTCATGATGCATGCCCCGATCCCATAAGGTCGAGTTAAACGTTTGCCAGCTCCCTGGATGACTGACGATGTGCGGAGGGCAATGAACGAATGGCTCGAACTTTCTTGCGATTCAAGAGGTCTCGTTTTGAAGAAAACGCTAGTTGTCTTTTAAAATGGCTGGGAACAGAAATTGTAACCAGATGGTACGAACTGCTAAACGCCGATACTTCTAAACAATATAACTAACTCTTCACCCGCTGATGTGTAAATTTCTCAATTCGATGGGTGTGGTAAATCACCTATCATGGAGTATGGTCCTTCTCTTTCCCGATGATTTGAATCATACTTTACTGCTACTACTGCAATGGACCCTACCATCCGGGCACAAACCATAGCATACATTGCTTCAATGCAGTCTCCACACATCCCCTGTCTGTTCTCCCGTGAATCAGATGAAATTGCAGCAAAGCAGTACTGGCAATTAAATCCAGGGCGTGGGATGCAGTGAGGGTTAATGAGGTTATGATAGCCAACATCCTTAATTTATACTTCCTGCTATCCTCACATTATTAATTTCTCCCTAGACTCTAGGGCAATAACTCCTCTCTTTGGAGAAAACTTTCGTGCGACCTCTCCCAAAGTACCTAATCCTACACTTCCTCATCATTTCGTCCTATTTCAATATTGCCATTTCTCTAAAATTTTGGAAGCCGTAATACATAAGCAAATTTCCAAATTTGTATATGAACATAACCTACTGAGTAACTTTCAGTCTGGGGTTTCGTCCTGTACAACTTCTACAACTACTCTTAAAATCACTGATGATATTCGTGGTATGGAGAAGAAAAGTTACAGTTATGGTGCTTGTGGACTTTTTCAGTACTTTAACAGTCGACCATGATATCCTTCTTGCAATTTTTCTAACTAAGTTCTTCCACGGTATTGGAGTGGTTATCTTCTTATCTTCGCGGACGTCAACAGTGGTCTATATGGGACAAAAACCTCTCAATGGGCCGGGACTAGGTTGTGGCGTTCCGCAAGGCGTATACTTTCTCCCTTATCTTCTCGAATTTTTCGTTTTATCCTTCTAATATTAATTGTTCATACCATCTGCTTGTAAGACGACCTGCAGATTTATGTACAGTCTGATATTGAAGAACTCCAGATGCAATTAATAAATTAAATGACTGTCTCTGCAACATTATCAGGCTGGTCCTTGCAACTTTGGAGTATCTGTGAATGCAACAAAATGCCAATCTTTGCTGGTTAGTACTAAAATACTAGCTAAAGTCGATGTTGAAACCTACCCTTTATACGTTATAACGGTAGTGATTCCATTTTCGGGTTCTATTAAAATCTTGGGCTACATATCGATAACACCTTGAACTGGGAAAACCACCCCTTAACTGAAGTTAGCCGTAAAGTAACGGCCACGCTACGAAGTGCTCTATCGCCTCAAAATCTTCTTCCATAGAGTAGAAAACATGCTTGTCAGACGCTCATTTGCAATCATTGATTATGCAGATGTACTTTCTGTGATTTGAACAAAGATCTTCTAAAAACAGAAGCTAGGCCTTGTGACTAATAATTGTATAAGATATATTTCAACCTTCGTAGAAATATGACCATGTTCCCAATACCGTTCTCGTCTTCGTAAACACTATGCAACAAGGCGAAACTCTAGAATTCTGCTTGTTCTTTTCTCAATCGTAAATGATACTACTTACCCATTATCTTAAGGATAAATTTGTTCAGTATAATTCGCAGTCTAATTGCCTGCGGTCTTCATCCTAATTACAAGATGAGTATCCTGACACTTTACCAATTTGTTGGTCACTCCTTTACCATTCAGGCTACACTGTCTGGAACTCTTTGCCCGAAGACATCAAGAAAAAGTTACCAAGCCAGTCATTAAAAAGACTTGTACGTAGACTTTTCTTTAACTGTCAGTTAGGGTAGTGATTGGTCATGACAGTCTTAATAATGTTTTTTTTTTAAGTTTTATATATATATATATATATATATATATATATATATATATATATATATATATATATATATATATATATATATATATATATATATATGTATATATATATATATATATATATATTATATTTATTATTTGCCATTAGTATTTTATATTGCATCTTTATTTTCGTTAGGTCCTATATTGATTTTCTTTTCTGTAACAGTTTAAAAGCTTTATAGCAATATTTCTCCACGCCTCAGGTTGACTGGCAGAGGAGAAATGCCTATTGGCATTAAGTCCGCCCTTTAATAACGCTTTCTTTGTGAGGTTTGCAATAAAGTGTAAATAAATAAAAAAAATAAATAAACATTTGAGCAGATCGATAATAGGCAGAGGTTTTTCCCGAGATAAAGGCCGATACTCGCACTGTAAGTGTTAACGTGTATTGCGTTGTGTTTTTTTTATTATAATTAATTGACTCAGGCGTTACTTTGCGGAAATTAATTGTAAAGTTGTTATTGAATATTTACCTCACACTATTCCACACGGAAATATAAAAAAGGTATATGTTACCTGGTCCGAGGAGAAAAAGTGCACCACCTCCCTCCACTGATGCGTGCACTAATTCCATAGTACACTACCACTACCTCAAACCAAGTAACATATACCACCAAAGAAAACGCGACACGTGTTTCGCCACAAAACAAGGCATTCTCAAGCGAGTAGACTCTACGATGAGCAGTCTTTTATAACCTCCGGCGACGCAGCCGGCCGCAATTCCCACCAACAACCGCCGATTGCGTCACAACCTACTCGAAAAAATATTCAAAACAGGTGAGTCGGAGACGTTTATTTTGTTCATTCAGCATTGCAAAACGTCCACCACCATTACTTTTTATTATCTCCAACTGTTCAAGTATACACTGTCGGTGCCCTTTGTCACATACATGTAACACTTGAAAATAATGGTCATTAGATAAAAAATGTCCAGTTTCCAAAAGATGTTTAGCAAAATTGTGATCTATCGGAATTACAATTCGTGTACGCGGCCAAGTACTCTTTATAACGAGTATTAAAAGTACGACCCGTCTGACTCACATACACCGCACCACAATCACTACAGGCTAGTCTATAAACACCTGATCTTTGGCCTTTATCTATCTTATCTTTAGTGTTACACAAGCTCACATGTGAATTGCCTGTCTTGAATGCGACGCAAACACCATTTCGTCAAGAGTTCTGGCTATTTTGTCAGATAATGAACCTATGTAGGTCAGACTACCCGCATAATTGTGGGATTTTTGGGGTAGGACCGCGTACAGAAACCTTCTAATTATTTGTTTTTTTTTTAGTAATAATACTGTTAATGACTGCTACCTGACAAATTGATTTTAGTTCAGTTAAATAAAATTAAAAGATTAAAAAATTAAAAATAAAATATATTCACGCAATTCCCAATACAGGGGTAGACAGAGGTCTAGTCTAGACAATTAAGTCCCTTCGATCCACCTTCCACCGAAGATATTTTCGGGACAACGTGACAGGTGGTGAGTCCGTCGCCGTTATTATGTCCAAGCCAACGATGTAATTCGTACATAAGTTTTTGAAAAACCCATTGGTACAAGCCTTGCACCTGGGGATCGAACTCGGGTCTCTCGACTCGAAATTCCGACCACCCAACCTATCTATCTGTCGTGACTTTTCTTTTCTTTTAAATAGTTTTCTTCATTAACATGTACTGCAAACAATCTATTCACGTAACAATGAAATGCAGCCGTCTTGTGCTGTCATGGATGACAAGATGACGCGGGGATGACCGTATCCATGTATGTTGGTTTACGGTAAATTTTAAAGTCAAGTCTATTATTTTTCCTTGATATAGTGGTTTTTCAACATTGACACCATGAAAACTGGTGTTTACGCCACTCGTCCATGGAGGGATTTGGGGTATTTTCTTAGGAAAATTAAAAGATTTTGTTAGAATTTCAACATTGGCAATGTAGAAGGATGATCGGCAAACGCTGGGAGCTTTCACCCAAGATCATCCTTTGGATCTATAAAATAATCATACGCCCATTAATAAGCTACGGTGTACTGGCATGGTGAACCAGAACCAAACTCAACTCAACGATAAAGAAACTTCAACAATGTCAGCGACCACAGGCTGCATGAGAACCACCCCTACAGTAGCCCTGGAAGCTCTGCTGAACTTGCTACCGCTACACCTCTTCCTCCCGCAAGAGGCAACACTAGTCGCGGTTAGGCTGAAGACTCTGAATCTGAGGAAAGACTGCAAAGTATATGGCTAAAATAGCCATATGCAAGGCATATGGCTATTTTAGAGGAACTCTACAATAAGATTCCGGTATTACAAGTTGAGTATGATAGGATCCCAAAACAATTTATGTTTGATAAGAAATATAAAATACAAATGCATGAGGACCAAAAGTCCGAGGGTCTAGATCCACGAGAGCTGAGAGTGTTCACTGATGGGGCGAAGACTGAAATGGGCACCAGCTCGGGTACTTTCTCGAAGGACCTAAACATCAAAATAGGAATTCCATTAGGCGCCCATAACACCGTCTTCTAAGCCAAGTGTATGGGCATTATACAAGCAACCATATCAACCGCCAACAGGGACGTAAGAGATTACACTATAAGAATGCAGCGCGCAAAGCAGCGATGGGGACCGCCACCCGTCACGCACACCCCAACACGGCGGAAGGTGGAGGACGGAGTGCAGAGTTGACACGTGGAATGTTAGAGGAGGCATGAGAAATAAGACGAATGAGTTGATCGAAATAATGAAAGAAAGAGAATTAGATGCCGTGTGTTTGTCGGAGACTAAATGGAAGGGCAGCGGTACTGAAGAGCTCCCTGGCGGAGCGTTAGCTCTATGGTCCGGAGTCCCGGAGAGCGAGAGCCCCTGCCAGGGAGTGGAGGTGCTGCTGTCGTCTCGGTTGGTCGATGTTATGACTGAATATAAGGTTGTGAACTCAAGACTTCTCTGGGTTCGCTTTAAATTGAGACTGACGAAGTTATTCCTTTTGGCTGTTTATGCGCCGGTAGCTTCGACGTCCAGGACTGAGCTGGAAGAGTTTTGGGAGAATATAAGAGAAGTTCTAGATTTGGTTAGAGGAAACGAAAGAATTGTTGTATGTGGTGATTTGAATGGATGGGTTGATACCGCTCGGCCAGGGTACCAGTCAGTGCTTGGAATGTTTGGTGATGAAAGGGTTAACGATGCTAGCAAGCTTATATTGGATGTATTCAAGGAAAAGGGTCTTCTTGTGACGAAAACTATGTTTAGTCACAAGAAAATCCATATGTGTACTAGAGAAACAGAGAATGAGAGAAGTATGATCGATTTATTCTTGATGGATGACCGACTGCGAAAACAGGTGATGGGTACGCGAGTGTTCAGGGGTGCTGACCTGGGAACAGATCACTATCTTGTGATTACTGGATTTAGAAGTCTGTTCGCGGGTTGGCGCTACCGGACGGCGATACCAGAACCACAGTCGGTCGGTAGCATCCGAAGCTGGAAGCTTCAGGAAGCGGACACTAGGGATAAATATCAAGCAAGGGTAGCCGAAAAGTTTGACATGATCAATGTCATGAAAGAACGTGTGGGAGAAATATGCCAGAGCTTTAGGAATGGAATGGTTAGTGCAGCGGAAGACGTGTGTGGAACTGTGAAGTAAATAAGTAGAAGAAAGCATGGATAGACTACTTAGCCTCTAGGAATGATAAGGATATCAGAGAGAAAATGAAAGAAAGATATAAGCTGCAGAAGGTTTACACGAAGGCATTGATTGAGGAAGTGCGTGAAAGGTGTAGAATGGAAGCGGGCGAAAGGTTGTCGCTCAAATTTAGGGAGAACTCTAAGCTCTTCTGGAAAGGGGTTGGAAGGGCCCGAAGTGGCACGACAGCCTTAAGAATGAATAAAGTGCATTCGCGAACCAATGACGTCTTACTGTCAAAAAAATTGGACGTCATGCAGCGATAGAGTAAGTTTTATAGAAAAATGTATGCGTGCGATGACCTTATTGAAGTATCTGGGGTTGAGGCCGTAATCGGTACACTAGACCCGGATTTCGATGACGCTGAGTTCATCAGTATGAAAGAGATTGAATGATTGAATGTGCGATTCGAAGTTTGAAATGTGGTGAGGCTGAGGGACTACATACTTATTGCTGAAATGATCAAGTATGGTGGGCTTCGCGTCTGGGACAGCTTTCATCTGCTGTGCAATTTGTGCTGGCGGATGGGGGATGTCCCGGATGATTGGCGAGCTGCAGTCATTGTACCTTTATATAAAGATAAAGGTTCACAGTTTGACTGCGGGTGCTATCGGGCGATCAGCTTGACCAGTTTAGCAAGTAAAATTTACACGAAGGTTTTGACGCGTAGGATTCAATAGAAATCAGTAATATTTTTATGGGAGGCACAATGCGGATTTAGACCTGGAAGAGGATGCATGGATCAAGTGTTTTCTCTTTACATGATCACGGAAAAGCTTCTGGCTTCTAACCAGAGATTTTCTGTGCTTTTGTGGATCTTGAGAAGGCATTTGATAAGGTTGTAAGGAAGAACATGTTGAACTGTTTCCGGGGTATAGAGTGGATGGCCCACTGCTAAGGGCTGTACAATCGCTCTATTGTGACTTCAAAGTCTGTGTGCTGGTAGGGATGGCTTATCATCCATGTTTAACGTCCAAACGGGCGTAAAACAGAGTTGTGTCATTTCCTCCTGGCTGTTCATATTGTCTCTCGACAGCTGTTTACAAAAGCTGAAAGACAGTTGTTTGGGTGCAAAATTGGTTGACATAAAAGTAAATTGTCTACTGTATGCCGATGACGCAGTGCTTATTACAGAGTCAGAGGCAGAACTACAGGCATTAGTCACGTGTATGAAAGAGGAATGTGAAAATATATAATAAAGGTCTCCGTTTGAATGCTAATAAAACTAAGGTTCTGGTATTTGAAAGGGACGAAGAAAGAACGAAGTGTGAAATAAAGAATGTCTAGAACAGGTGAATGAGGTTGTGTACTTGGGCAGGTCTTTTAGCCGGGATGGAAGATGTGATATAGATGTGGAAAGGCGTGTCGCTGCCGGAAACAATGTCAACGGTGCCCTTACTGCGTTAGTCCAAAGGCAAGACGTAGTGAAAAATTAACGCCTTGCAATACATAACGCAGTGCTGGTACCGACTTTGTTATATGGCAGCGAAACCTGGGTATGCCAGAAGAAGCATAAAAGCAGGTTGAATGCAGTGGAGATGCGATATATTCGTAAAAAATGCGGCGTTATCTTGGCCGACCGGAAGCGAAACGAAGAGATTCGCAAAATGGTAGGTTTGAAAGATGACCTTATAACTGAAATGGATAAGGGCGTGCTTCGATGGTTTGTTCACGTTGACCGAATGGCGAAGAAAATATATAGCGCGAAGGTTAATATTAAAAGGGGTCGCGGTAGGCCGAGACTAACTTTTGAAGACCATGTGAGCAAATTGCTCGAAGACGGGAGGGTCAAGAGTACTTGGATACCTCGACGTGTGTGTATGAAGAAAATGATGAATCTGAATGAAGCGAAAGAGGTATGCAAGGATTATGACACTTGGCGATCAGTTCTCTCTGGCTATCCCGTCAGGGGTTGTGCGTGAAGATAAATAAATAAAATAATAATACAACAGGTTAAATGAGGTATGTAGATCCAACAAATTAATCCTCCAGTGGATAAAGGGCCACAGCGACTCTAGAGGTAACCATGCGGCAGACGAACTGGCTAAGGATGGATACAGTGCACATCCGGTGGGACCTGAACCCGTCATCCCCCTACCCTTTAGCTTCGTTCGATCCCAGGTATGTAACCGTACGAGGCAACAATATGCGCGGCTCTGAGTAAAGCACCCAGAGTGCGGGCAGGCTAAAGACGCACTACCGGCAATCAATGATCGAGTTGCTAAAATGCTCCTACGTCTGAATAAACCCCAAATTCGGAACGTAACTAGTGCATTAACTGGTCATGGTCAATTTAACAAACATTTGTTTAATTTAGGTGTTACTGATAGCCCTCTGTGCCGAGCGTGCATGGAGGCCGAGGAGATGGTGGCACACATCTTATTGGCGTGTCCAACGGTCGCGGGATACAGGGCTAACCATTTCGGTGCATCGAGATCTCTCCCCGAGGCTACCGGTAACCTCACGGGCCTGTTGGGATTCCTTGAAGAGCTAGGTTGACTCGAGTAAGCTTAGACAATCCTGCCCATACGCAATACGCGCTGAGACGTGAAATTGGAGAAATCAGCCCGTCTAATCTAATCTTATCTAATCTTAGCGGCCTCTCACATCAAGGATACTTTGATAAGGGCCGGGGCAGCATCAGAGGCAGCTGAATCGGGTAAGTGGTGTAAATATGAGTCTTTGAAAGGAGACTATATATTTGTTCCATTTGCCGTGGGGTCCCCGCGCGATGCAGTTTCTTAAGGAATTGTATCCGTGACTGGTTTTAGCCGCTGGTGACAAGAGAGGGCTAGTTCTTTTCTCAATCAATGGTTAAGTCTAGCCATGCAACGTGGAAATGCAGCCAGCGTTCTTGGTACCCTGCCACGAGGAGGAGGGCACTACGATTCTAATAATTTTTAGCTAATAAGTATAATAAATCAAAAAAAAATTATAATGACACAATTCAAATCAAATCAAATCATTTATTCATCGACATAAGAACATACATTCGTTTATCGATCGTCATTTTCAATCTACCACCGTATCGTAATGTGGTTCCTCTAACGGAGAAGAAATAGGCGAAAGAAACTCCGTAGGTATCCTCTTTTTTGGTCAATATTTTTAACAATATAATTCATTATACAAATATAATGTGAATTTTCTAGAAATAGCTTGGGAGCGATCACCTCATTCCCAGGGGTTAATGTCATTAATATATTCATTTATATTATGATAACCATTCCTATAAAGATTTTCTTTAATAAATTTCTTAAGCCTGTTAAAAGACAGGCCTTGCATAATTACCGGGACTTTGTTGTAGAAGCTTATACACCGCCCTATGGACGAGTTACTTACTCTATGGAGTCTAGTAACCGGTGTAACAAGCTTGTGTTTGTTCCTAGTATTTACATTATGTACATCAGAAGTCTTGCTAAAAGTATTAATGTGTTTATGCACATACATTAAATTTTCATATATGTATTGAGAGGCCAGTGTCAAAATATTAATTTCTATAAATTTCTCTCTAAGAGTTGCTCGGGATTCCAGACAATATATAGCTCGTATGGCCCTCTTTTGTAAAACAAATACTGTTTCTACGTCAGCTGCATGACCCCATAGCAAAATACCATATGTCATTATGCTATGGCAGTAACTAAAATAAACAAGTCCAGCCGTTTGTTGTTTTATAAGTCACGATAGCCGAGTGGTTGGGTGGTCGGAATTTCGAGTCAAGAGACCAGAGTTCGATCCCCAGGTGGCAGGCTCGTACCAATGGGCTTTTCAAAAACTTATGTACGAATTACATCGTTAGCTTGGACATAAAGACGGCGACGGGCTCACCACCTGTCACGTTGTCCCGAAAATATCTTTGGTGGAAGGTGGGTCGAAGAGACTTAACTGTCCAGACTAGACCTCTGTCTACCCCTGTACTGGAAATTGCGTGAAGATATTTATATTTTATTTTTAGCCGTTTGTACATCAGTTAAAAGCCTTATTTTTCTTACAGCATATGCTGCAGAGCTTAACCTACTCAGAAGTTTGGATTATTGGGGGCCCCATTGAAGCCTTGCATCAAGTGTTATTCCGAGAAAAACAGCTGTATCCACAAAGCACAACTCTCCCCCATTGATTAGTACATTGGTATCACCCAACTGTTTAACATTAGGTGTTAAAAATTTTATACATTTAGTCTTATTGCTATATAAATGTAAATTATTAGCATTGAACCAATGGACTATTTTTGACATAGCATCATTTACCTCGTCAAGTATGTCATTTGATTTTAAATATTATAGAGGTATCATCAGCAAATAATACTATATCGTGTTTATTCCCCTAGTAAGTAAGGTAAATCATTAATATAAATGAGAAAAAGAAATGGACCGAGAATCGAGCCCTGCGGTACACCCATAGCTATCGTCGATTTAGAGGAATACGCACCGTTGATTGCCACTCTCTGAATTCTATTAGATAAATAAGACTCAATTAGGTCAAGAGCCGTATCTCTGATACCTTAATGGTGTAATTTCCTGACAAGTGTTTCATGATGAACGCAATCAATAGCCTTAGAGAGATCACAAAAGACACCCAAAGTATCCTGTGATCTCTCCCAAGCCTCACATATATGCTTAATTAGCTCAACACCAGCATCGGTTGTTGAGCGACCCCTTGTAAAACCAAACTGATTGCAATGTAATAGTTTGTTTAAATTAAAATATCTTAACAGTTGAGCAAGAATAATTTTTTCAAAAATTTTACTAAGTGTTGGTAGTACCGAAATAGGTCTAAAGTTAGTGGGGTCCGAAGTAATACCAGATTTAAATAAAGGTATTACTTTACTTTGCTTCATGAGATCAGGAAATACACCAGACTCTATACTACTATTATATATTATAGACAAATGAGGTGCAATCAAATCTATTATAGAAGCAATTACTTCAACGGACATTCCCCATAGATCCGCCGTTTTCTTACATTCAATAGTGTTACACATTCTCACAATATCTTTAGAACTAACAGCCTCAAACTTATAGGTTGTGGTGCAAGCTCTTACATTTTCCTTCAGTAACGTCTCGGCAACAACAGAAGAAGAATTCAACGACTGTGTAGTCAAAATTGGAATTTCACTAAAAAAAAAGTCTAAAGTAAATGATTATTGAGTATTAGGTTTAAAGAATTTATTTTTCTCATAAGAAGATACACTTCACTTATAATGAGATACAATTATTTTATCTTAACAAAATATAAACCTCTAGAGCGTTATAGGTTTGCTATCTTAATTATTACACTTATACATACCCATATATATACTAGTATTTTTACACTGGTTTATATAATTATTTTATTTTATACATAATTTGACAAACCTCACATAACTGAGCTTATATACTACATATGTTTATTTACATCTATCAAGCCTATATCATCACTTTATTCAACTAACGAAAGGTATCCTAAATATTATTAATTATTACAGTATAATATATATATGTTTTTAATTTCTTTTTGTAGCTAGGCATGCTTTGGCGTTCTTTTATATCATCTGGCAATGTATTATACAGCTGTACTCCCTCAAACAATATCGTTTTCTTACCATAATTTGTTTGGACGTTTATCAATTCTAGTTTATTTTTATTTCTTAAATTATGCGTAATTGTTTTTTATGTAGCTGCGTTTTAGTTTGGATGGAGTTAGTAGTTATGTTTTTAATGAGAATACAAGTGTTATAAATATAAAGTTGTCTGAGATTGAATATTTTTGTTTTTTCATAAATCAAATTTGTAGGAGTTAGGAAATTGTAATGCAACAAGACTTTAATTATTTTATTTTGAGTTCTTTGTAGTGAGCTTAGATTGGTGACTGCTGCAGACCTCCATATTTGTATTAAATATTCCAAATGAGATTTAACCAAAGAATTATAAATTATAGGACGTATTGCGTTTGGTATACAGTTGGCTATTTTACGTAATGATCCCAAAATAGACGTTAGTTTTGTTTTGACATGATCGACGTGCAATTTCCAAGTTAATTTTTCATCTAACCACAGTCCAAGATACTTCTCCTGACTCGAACGTTTTATTTCTGTGTTATTTATTGTAAGAGGTTGAAAATCCGGGATGTGTTTATTTTTTGCCGAAAAGATTATGAATGAAGTTTTCGAAGGGTTAATTGTGAGAAGATTGTATTTTAACCATTCGTTGAGGCGATCAAGGTCCTTTTAAGCGTCAGCTAAAATATTGTGAATGGATGCATTAAAATAAAATAGACAAGTGTTGTCAGCATATAGTGTTAGGTGTCCTGTCAACCCTATTTTACTAATATTATTAATATAAATTAAAAATAACAAAGGACTAATAATCGACCCCTGAGGACAGCCATATGATACGTTGCGGGTTGAACTAATGTAATTATCTACTTTAACAGCTTGCCGCCTATTTTGTAAATATGACTCATAGATATTAAAAGCTTTGCCTGTGACACCTACATTGGCCAACTTCTGAAGAAGCTTGTGGTGGCTTACTGTGTCAAAAGCTTTTTTTAAGTCAATGAATATCCCCAAGGCAAAGTTTTTTTTATCAATGTTAATTTTTATTTTAGTAATTAGGTCTAATGCTGCGGAGAGAGTGCTTGATTTATGGCGGAAGCCATATTGTTCGTCTATAAAGAAGTTTTTTCGGGCAAGATAGTTATCTAGACGGCTATGCAGGACTCTCTCAAAAATCTTGGATAAAACAGGTAACACAGACACAGGCCTGTAGTTATTTGGATCACTTCTATTCCCAGATTTGTACAGAAGATTGACCTTAGCAACCTTCAATGTTTCGGGAAATGAGCCGCGAGTTAAACAACTATTAATACAATTAACTAATCTTTAGGCAATAACCTTTTTTATACATTTAATTGCTTTGGTACTAATACCATCCAGGCCCGTGCTTGTGTTGTTGTCCAGATTGTCAATAATATTTAATATTTCTTGTGTATTACATGGTGAAAGCTCATTTAATGTAAAATTATGGTGGTATTTTTCATCATACATTAATGTATTACCTGCGCTATGGTGATACATGGAAGGTATGTTATTAGCGAGGTTTGCTCCTATAGTTGAAAAATATGAATTAAATACATCACATATAGAGTTACCTTCTGTGATTAGGCTCTGGTTCGATAGTAGTTTGGGAGGAATAGAACTGTCTTTCGTCTTGTTTAATCCTAAACTGTTAATGAGATGCCATAACTTTTTTGGTTGATTGAAACAGTTATGAAACATAGTATAATAGTACTTTTTTTATGTTCCATGATTAAAATCTTCACTCTTTTTCGTTCTTCCACAAAATTCTTGCGTAAATTGTCATCTTCGGGGTTTGACTTACATAGTTGCCATAGCTTATTTCGTATGTTAATTGAATTAATTATATTGACATTGATCCAGTCTTTTTTAGGCTTGTTTAGTATTTTTGTTTTAATTATTTTATTTTTTTCTATTTGTTCTGATATAAATTTTTCTAGATAGTTATAGTCATGGGTCTTCGTTCTTGTAGTCTTCCTTTAAAGTACTTTTATATAGTTGTTCGTAATCCAACGCCTTATATTCTATTTTATTATTTATCTGGGGCGCTAACTTCCCTACTTCGACAAAGATCTGCTTGTGATCAGAGAAACTTGATTCGATGATCGATATGCTAAAGGAGTGGTTAGTTATATCCGTACATACATGATCTAGTATTGTATTCGTTTTATTAGTTTCACGCGTGCTGTACGATCTGTCTATTTTATTTAATATTTCATATCCATTTTCGTGAATTTCATTTAAGTATTTTTTACATTACTGTTCAGGAGTATAAATCTAGAAAGTTGTTTATATTGGTTTCGCCAGGTTTGTATATTGCTCCGATGTTTAAGGATAGTTTTTTTATATATATCCACAGATAATGGTTCCCATTCTCGCATAATTCTTCTGTTATGTCATATTTAATGCTATCATGGATATAAATAGACACACCACCACCCATTTTATGCTGTCTATAACTGTAAACATGTTTATAATTTGATATTTGATATAATTTTGCATTATTTTCAGAGTTAATCCATGTCTCCGTGAAAATCAGTAGGTGAACAGTGGATGGTATCATCTCAATTATGCATTTTATTTCGTCAAAATTACCTGGTTTACGAATACTACATAGGTTTGCGTAAAAGAATCTCAATGAGGATGAATGCAAAGGAATGTCTTCATATTTTTTTACAATTTTATGACTTAGCCTGTCTGTAAATATTAGCCTTTGCGGTGGGACAGGTACTAGTTTTTTGGGTCAGGCTTATTGATAATTATTTTAGGTATACCTTTTATATATTTTATAATAAGATCTTTTTCTCCATTCTCAATACGCGTGTTCAATTCTTCCCTTAAAGAATGTAGGTATTGTTTTTGTGTTACAGTTTGGTCGGAAAATATTTTTATATCCGTCGGTAATTTTGTCTTATTTCGTAATAAGTATTTCGGTGTATCAGTGTTGTTAAAATAAACTTTTAAAGGTCGGTTTTTGTATGGGACGTACTTACCCAGTCTCATAACTTTAACTGGTTTAGGGGAGTCTACATAGATTGACTTAATAACATTCCTTGTTTTTTCCATATCGTGATTTTGTCTTGCTTTCGAGTTTCTGTCATTTATTTCCGATATACCCACAACAATTATATTTTTCTCACGCTCACGTCGCTCAATTACTTCTAGTATGAGGTCTTCGTGCGATAAGCTGGGCGATTTAGGTATTGACTTTATATTATATTGATGGTTTTTTATCTTTGATACTTCGCTTCCAAATGCTTAATTTTATCTTCGGTTTTAATAGAGTTGGATTTAATGTTTTCAATTTCATTGTTCATATGTTCAAAACGGTGGGTAAAATTTTCTGTGGTCGATTTTATTGTTTTTATTTCGATTTTAATTTCGGATATTTCTTCTCTTATTTGGTTTATGTTTTCATTTTGAGTTTTACCAAAATTTTCTAAAATTTTCATAATTTCTAAACGAAAGTTTGCAAATTCCTTTTTGTAATCGTTTTCATCTGTGCGTTCTTTCCTTTTTCTTGAATTAACGTTAGAATAAAAATCTTCTTCGCTGTACGTGTATAAGTTTGGGACCGATGCGCTACCGCTGTCGCTGCCTCTTATCGGTGTGGTACTCGGCGGAGTTCTCTGTAGACTCATGTATTACTAAGCGTTGTTTCTCCGCATATATGCAAGCAGGACGAAAAAAGCAGTGGTTCTTTTCCCTCGAGCCGCCGTGCGGAGTCGCAACGGTGCTTTTTTGTACTTGTCTTGCTTAGGAAAGAAACGTCTTAACACAATTTTGTAAACTATTGTTAAATTCACTTAAAAACGATTGAGTTAGGGTCACTATTGCTAATTAGTGTAACTTTAATTTTACCGAAGTATTTACTCAGTCACGCAATACGCGTCTGCTTACTACAAGCGCTAGAGAGTCAATATTTACAACTTTATTGTTAATATTAAGTTGGTAGTCTGAACTTCGTGACATATTCTTCCCCGTCTCACTATTAATAATATTCCAAGTCATTTTTACTTTATCAGAAGTATTTTTAATTTTATTGCTTAAGTGAAATGACTTGGCTGCAAAACAGACTTTTTTTAAAATTTTTGAATAGTTTCTAACGTAACCCTTAAAAGTCTCGCAATGATTGTATGACCTTTCGCTGTAAAGTTCATACAATCTTCGCCTACTTCGGTGAATTCCCACTGTTGCCCAATCATTAAAAGTCTTTCGACTATTCAAAGAGAATTTTTTAGAAGTAAAAACGGCATTAAATTAAATTTTTAAGAAATTAAATAATGAACTGTACAGTTAGGCGTTAGTATTGTCATGGTAAAGCAACACTGGAAGTTTTTTTATTAAATTACTTCTAAATTTCTCTTTACGATATAAATTTATCGGAACAAACACAGCTTTCCTAATACGTGTGGTTTGTCGGTTGTGATAAAGACTAACAAATTGACCAGAGTGGTCTGAACTTATCTTATGAATTATTAATCTATGCAATGGTTTGACATCTGTAAAAATAGTCTATGCACGTCGCACTTGACTCTGTTATTCTTGTTGGCTCATCAAACAATCAAACAAGTTCACAAGATTGAACGACTTTAACAATGAGATAAGTCTAATAGTAATAGAAGAAGCTTCAAGGAGATTAATAATAAAGTCTCCGCATATGACTGCCGATTTATTCTGTTTATGAAGTTTAAGTAAAGCTTCTTCCATAATTCTTTCAAAACACTCATATAAGGCGCAGGGCGGTCGGTATACAACAACAACAATAGGATGCTCAAGCTCAACGCAAGCCATTTCTATAGTTCTCTCAACAGAGAGGCGCACAATGTCTCTACGTTCCTTAAATGAGTAGGACTTACTCAATAGTAGTAAAGAGCCACCACGTAAAGCTTTTTCTTTATTGAAAGAACTAACAACCTGGTGCCTACTGAAGTTAAACACAAAGTTATCATTTTATAACCAATGTTCAGTGATACATAATATATCAACATCATTACTATTTAAAAACAATTCAATTTCTAAATATTTACCTAAAAATCCTTGAATATTTTGATGCACCAGGTTAATACAACTTTTATTAGATAAACTATTTTGTAAAATTATACTATTCTCTTTAAAATTTTTTTGATAAATATTATTGCAAGAGATTTCCTCTATTGTCTTATTATTTCATTTAAAGTACTTGGAACAGATTCCAAATTACTTGTCATATTAAGCTGCTCAATAAAAGCAGATGTTGGTTTAGCCAAATTCTTGGCTGAGGTAAAATGTAAAAAATAGGATAGCGCGTCTGCTATCAATCTTGTATTATATTTGGATAGGAAATACCTATCATTTATTAAAGAATTCTTAATAGAATGTTAGTATCAATTAAATGGAATTTATCAATGTTATTATTTTAACATGTCAACTGTTTACAATTATTACACAATAAATTATTTAATTGAATGTTTACATTAAATCTTATTTTGTTTCATTTGGCAAATCCTTTAAATATGGCAATGTGAACAGGACAATTTTATTGACATTTAGGCTATTTAAATACTCAGAGTATTTTAACATTTGTCTTTTGTTAAGATTGCCCCTTTTCCCTATCAACAGTACTAAAATAGAATTAGGACAGAAAGTACTTGAGATAACTTTATTCATTATATCATTAAATGATGCTCCTGGCATAGAATAATTTGTAATTTGTCCCTTAAAGCTAGTATTTAACAATATGCCAATATTTTTTCCTAATTCATCACTATAAACAATAATATTATTTTTATTTTTAATTTCAT